>JARGYO010005626.1:91574146-91769146 GCA_029206835.1 Rana muscosa
CAGGATGAACAGTTTTTTTTTTTTTTTTCCTGCACTGATCAGTTACAACAAGTCACTTAGAGCCAGTTCACACAGGGACTCAGCCGCCTGACACGTCACGCTCCGCTCTATTCAACAGAACTGTTCTAATAGGAGCGACGCAAATCGCTCTGACTTAGAAAAAGGTTCTTGTACGACTTGCATTGACTTCAATACAGAAGTCATTTTGCAAGTCGCCTCTCAAGTCGTCTTGAGATTGCCTTGCCGAGTCGCCCCCAAAGTCGTGCTGCCCCAGTGTGAACCGGCTCTTATTATAGGCCCTGTAAGGTTTATTTTTTTCATCCATGTGCCATTGGGGAGATTAACCTTCACTTCCTGGTCCATAACCATACAGTGAAGGGAAATCTCTGCAAATGCAAAGAGAATTTCTTTACTTTCAATGATAATGGTAAACAAGACAAACAGAGGAGTGTGAATTTCCCTAACGGGCACAGACCGCAATAAAAACGGACAGGTATTCTAATCCTTCTCCCCTGGAGCCACCAGAGTATTCACTGCACCTGAATATAAACCTATGTAGATTGTTGGTGAACCTGAATGCCAGGACATCCCCTGCCACCTGAGACATAGGTCCTGAAACACAGGTGGAACTGATCCTATGGAGCAGGGGTCTCAAACTCAAATTACCTGAGGGCCACAAGAAAAGTTTTCATATCCCATGGGGGGCCGCATGCAAACTTTCAAACTTCAAAAACAGTACTGGTGTCAGCGGAAGCATTATTACCCCCAGCACTGGTGTCAGTGGATGCATTGTTACCCCCCAGCACTTGTATCAGCAAACGCATTATTAACCCTGACCACCTACACACCCCACTGACCACCACACCCCCCCCACTGACCACCACGGTACAGGGCACGGCACAGCCCATCAGGGTACAGGGCACAGCACGGCAGGGTACAGGACACAGCACATCAGGGTACAGAACACAGCACATCAGGGTACAGAACACAGCACATCCTGGCACATCAGGGTACTTGGGGCACAATTAGGGCACGTCAGAGTTTGTCGTTTTTTTTTCAAATGCAGAGTAGCACAGGAAGCGTCTGTCATAAGTTCACTTCTCTCTCATGTCACGCTGTTACTTCCCGGCGGCCCCTCCTCTTCTCGTCCATCCCAGATGATGTCACAAGCAAATGAGGATGGACGAGAAGAGAGGAGGGGCCGCAACAGTGTGACATGAGAGAGAACTTATGACAGACGCTTCCTGCGCTACTCTGCATGCATCTCGATCTACCCCCCCCCTTCCGCGGCACCCCCCACCCTGCCTGCGGGACATTTATAACCGGTCCGCGGGCCGGTATTTTGAGACCCCTGCTATGGAGTCACTAAAGCATCCACTGTGAAGGTCTGAGGGTCACAAAACTTGGAAACATGTCTGTCAAGTTTGCTGTTGAACCTGGATGCCAGAACAGCAGAGTCTTGTGCACTGCACAGCACTGCACTTGTGACAAAGGACGTGGAACACCTCTAGGTGAAAAAAAACAAACAATCCCTAGGATCCAGACTACAATGACTAATGCAGTCCACTGCCAATCTTCTACACTTAAAACAGAACAGGTCCGCTTCTTGTTGAATGGACTTCTGGTGCCTCCCTGATGGTCGATGTAGGTCACCACTGTAGGATTGTCTGACTGGATACTGTTTAGATGACCTCGCAACAAAAAGATCCAGTGTTGAAGGGACAGGTGGACAGCTCTCGTCTGGTCTTGGGAACATTCCCGCTTTATACCTTGTCTCTGTTGATCCTTGAACGCTTTGCTCCTCCCATGAACTTCCTATTTAAAAAGGGGTTGTAAACCCCATTCATGAAATTTGGCCCAAGCACATCTGTAGTGTTTACTTATGTCTCTCCAAAGCGCTAAGTGCCATTTCTCTCTGATGCTGATAACAGAGGAATGGAACACGAGTCACTTCCAACAAGTTCTTCCAACAGATGAGAACAGCAGCTAAAAACATTGTCGGGGAGGGAGCTTGTCTATTCAGAATACATGTTTGTACATAACACTTGTTTATAGCGTAAAAAATTAAAACCGCAGAGGTGATCAAATACCACCAAAAGAAAGCTCCATTTGTGAAAAAAAAAAAAAAAATGGATGTCAATTTTATTTGGGAGCCACGTCGCACGACCGGGCAATTGTCAGTTAAAGCGACACAGTGCTGAATCGCAAAAAGTGGCCTGGTCACTTGGCAGCCAAATGGTCCGGGGCTGAAGTGGTTAAAACCGTCTCTGCAGCTCCTGTTAGCAGTGTTCCTCCGTTCATTGCAGTAAATCACCCTTCCTTGGTTGTTTCCTGGTTCCACACACGTCAGCCCCTCAGGTCCCTCCTAATAGTTTTGTCACTCCTCGTGACTTTCTCGGTGAGATATGATTGGCTGACACGTTTCCTATTCTTTATATAGCGACGACCGCTGCCATTTTACTGTAGCCTGCCTTGATCCGAACCGCTGTGGGAACCTGAGGTGCTAATGTGTGTGGTACCAGGAAGCAACCAAGAAAGGGTGATTTAGTGCAACGGACGGAGGAACACTGCTAACCCGGGCTGCAGAGCTTTAAGGTGACAACATCATCTCAGCACTTATGGCTATGTACAAAGAAGCTTGTTTTTAATCTGCAAAATGTGAGTGTAGACTTGTCATATGTTTTAACAAATAAATCAAAAAAAATGGTAAAGCACTATTGCAAGTTTTGTTGCATTGCATGTGGGCGATGAGCGTGGAGGCCAAGGGTAATAAAAAGAAAGTAGCATATATGGTGAGAAGCGCTTGAGCAAACGGATGATCCACAAGAAGGACCAATATTAAAAAGGAGCTAATCCGAGGATTGATTATCAAAGGCACATATATTAAGCCTATAAAAAGGTGAGGGCACAACTAGTGGAGGGTAAACGAAGATTTTGTATATGCACAAAGGTGGATAAGTGTGGAGATACTGTGTTCAGATTTCACAAACCACATAATGGACTGTCACGTTGTTTGCACTACTAATTGAAAATTATAAGGACACGGTGTGATGCATACAGCACATTGCACCTTATTGCGAATATCTCTCTCTCCAGACAGAGAATCTATATATGTGTGTGCGCGCACATTGGATGTTCACTCAGCACTGCACTTATTCTCAGGGCTGCTGTTAGAAATCACGGGGCCCCATACAGTCTACCCGACAGCACCCCCTCTGACCGAAAGTGACTGACGACAGATTTAGCAGTCCCTTTCTCTGCAACCTCAGCTGCGCAGATGAATGAATAGGAAGTGCTCTGAGGCTTCCTGCTCATTCAAACTGAAGCATAGTAAATACAATTTATTATTCTTCAGTGATGAATGGACACAGGAGTGATTGGTACCCATTGCTCAATGTGTTCATTCAGGAAAGGAAGGGGCAAGAAAATGACAGTTACTGACCCCTTCCCCCGCTCTCTATCCTGAAACATCCATCGGTGTGCCCGCAGCAGCTTCCGGCAGGAGAGGGAAGCCAGCAGCGCTGCAAGAGAAAGGGGCACACAGAGGGCATGTACTAGAACTAATACCCCTGCAGTGCAGCCCGGAGGGAGAAACAGGAGGAGAAGCTGTCAGCGCTGCAGGGGGAGGCAGAAAAGGATCAGTGTCTGCAATAAGACAGTACAGCCGGCCCTCCTACTCAGCAGGTGCCGGGCCCCCTTTGGAATTGATGGGACCTGAGCCCAGTACAGGAGGGCTGGCTGTACTGCTTTATCAGCGGCCTTGCTTTTTCTTGCTGGTAGTTAGTCTCTTTAATATTTGCGAACAAAATTAAGGTTTACCATTTAGAATAATAAGCTGTCAGGTTAGTAAAACAGCAACATCAGAACCAATTCAATCATACAGTTTGTAGTGTACAGAGATTTGCAAAGCAATGGGATAAAGGAATATTCCTGAACTCTGGTTTATCTCATGGTTACTGTGAAATTGTGTGAATCCATCAATGCAGTGCTTGTTATTTCAGCATGCATTTCATTGAATGAATTTACCAAAAATGTAAATATTGCAGAATATACAGCCTCATGCTAAATAACCAAGCTCCATTTCATGCTGAATAAACTTATAAAAGACCCCTTTCACACTGGGGCGTTTTTCAGGCGCTTTGGGGCTAAAAATAGTGCCTGAAAAACGCCTCCCCTGTATCCCCAGTGTGAGAGCCCGAGTGCTTTCACACTAGGGTGGTGCGCTTGCAGGACGTTAAAAAATGTCCCGCAAGCAGCGTCTTAGGGGCAGTAGAAGAGCGGTGTATACACCACTCTTGCACTGCCCCTGCCCATTGAAATGAATGGGCAGCACTGCCAAAGAGCCTGCAAAGCGCTTCGACAGCGGTGCTTTTCGGGCACTATTAATCATTGCTAGCGGCTGAAAAGCACCGCTAAAACGATGGTAAATCTAGCGGTGCTTTACTGCCAACACGGCCCGTTGTTAGTGTGAAATGGGTCTTAACGCATCTAAAAAATGGAACACTTTCTTTAGACAGATTTTTACTCCAAAAGAATTTCATTAAAATAAATGTGATATAAAAAAAAAAAAAAAAAAAAGATTTTTATCCACCCTGGTTGTAAATAAGATAATAGGAACGAACGAAGAGCCAAAGATGCAGAAGCCCAGGGATGCCAAATGTTGATTGAAACACCTGCACAACATGAATCTGTTTCTCCAAAGTATCACCTCATTTCCTTGTATTCAGTTTGAAAGATCAACCCACTTTGAGAGAAAAAAAAAAAAAAAAGAGTAAAGACCGCCACATGCCTTGTAATCTGCTTTACCAACAGCTATGCATTTCAAGGGTCTAGCTAAACAATCTTAACTGGAATCTCTCCAAAGAAAAAGGTAGAAATGAATGCTCATTTACATGTACCTTGCTGTCGATTGACACTGTTCTACAGTGGTTGACAAAGAAGAGTCTGAGGGATGCAACAATTTTGTGTATGCAAATTTTCCATTATCAGCAATTAGCTGCTGTAGATGCACCACATGGCTACCGACAACCTTTGAATGTTTTCAAAATGGACACCACGGTTTCCAAAACAGCCTCTACTGGCATAAAGGATAAAAGTAGGCAATGTGTACTGTTTAGCAGATTATCTCTACCTAGCTTTACAGTATTAGGTCAGTCAAAATAGGGGATAATTGGTGAACTTGCACATTAAAGCAGCGTGTAACATACATGTGGAATTAGGAATGAATAGGCCATCAATAAGGGAATGCATTCAGTATGTTTTACATATTTTAGATAAAAAAAGGGGGAGGGGGGTGCTACCTTTAAACAAATTACAATAATATTATAAAGTGGATCACCAGGCACAAACAAAATGGTTTAGGGAAATAAGTGCTCACCTGCCCCCTTTTCATTTCTCTACAAGGTACTTGTTGGCCCATAGTCTTCAGAAATGGGTGGCTTTATTTTTAGAAGAAAAACAAACAATTTACCGTGAAAGGGACTACTACCTGCTTTCTGTGGGGAGAGTCTCTACACCCCCCCCCCCCCCATGTAGTGCACTCAGACAGCAAGTCCATGCATGCAAGAAGCTGAGACCAAGAGCAGGCAGTTGCTGGGTCAACACAGCTACACACAAATCCACCTACCTTTTTACTCTGCAAGCCTTATCCCTGGCTGCCTCTCTGCCTTGCAAGGGAGTACAGCAGGGGTAGGCAACCTCAGCACTCCAGCTGTGGTGAGACTACAAATCCCATCATGCCTCTGCCTCTAGGAGTCATGCCCGTGATTGTCAGGGTCTTCAATGTCTCATGGGAATTGTAGTTTCAACACAGCTGGAGGGCCAAGGTTGCCTACCCCTGGAGTACAGTGCCGAGTAGAAGTCTGCCCGTTCCCTCTCTGCAGTGACGTCAGAGGACGCAAATGCTCTTTAACATAAGCATACTACATTTTTTATTTTGACACAAAGTATGAATCACATATGTGCCAACAAAATTTCAGAAAAACAATTCCTTTAATAGGCCCACTGGGTCAGCCTTGCCTCGGGTGCGTGATTTAGAGCACAGTCACACATTCTGGAGATTTGACAGTTCCAGTAATGACCCAGCAACTGCGTCAAAATTGCAGCATTGCCAGATCATATCTTACAAGTTCCCAGGTATGTGCATTAGGGCAGACCAATCATTTTGAATGGGTCTCCAACACAGCACAATACACACAAAACCAGACAAGCACCATTTGTTTTCCCTCTGTGCCATGTGGTGCATTTGCACGGAGGTGCCATTCAAGATGAATAGAACTGCAATGCATTGCTGATTTTGCATTATTTCAAAACATTTCTTATGGGACTGTAGGCCACACCCACCCCCCACCTATACCCCAGATACAAGCGCACAAACCAACACTACAACATGTTTATTTTGGCATAAAAAGGCCTCGACACTTTATTGGTTTACCACAATTTTCAACACAACCATTATCATTGAAACTTGTATAATAAAAAAACATAAATCATTCACATAAGCTCTGCACAGTTTTTGGAACTCGGGCAGCATCACTGTAACATCACCAAATATGTCCCCACCAGCCGGACTTGAGCAACAAGCCCGGCCTACCCACATACACGGCCCTCTCAATACAGTATTGTAACCCGAGGTTAAATATATCGGAACCCACATCTGAAAGATGGACCCCATTCTGCCGGTACAAGCCTGGGATCCCCCCTTCCAGATCCACGTGCCGATACGCAAAACCCCCCCAAGGACGGCATAAATTTAGCCATTGCCCGATTAATCCTCTTCCTCATTTTTTTCCATCACCCTATGCAACGGAGAAGATAGCCAACACATGCGTGGCACGATCTCCGAGAATACGATGGTTGTACCTGGGGAAGTTAAATGAAAACGATAAAGATCCCTCTTAACGGAAGCCAACAACTCTAATGTTCGGGTGTTTCCTATATCATTCCCACCCAGATGCACTATTAGTTTTGAGGGGAGGGGCCAAACCTGACATAATCGTGATAAATGACAGTACAGCTGGTGCCACTTCATGCCGCGAACACCTTTCCAGTACAAAGTGAAGGATTTCGGCTGTAAAGACAGATTGGTCGAATACTTACGCTGAGCCGCCCGCTTTTGCGCCCAGAAGATATAGGAATGGCCCAGAATCCACACATAATGATGAAAACCTATGGATTAAAAAGAGAGATTAGGTCTGAGATAACGCTTAAAAAACAGTTGGACGACCATCTACCCAAACCCATAATGGCAGAAGCCGGGAGACCCTGATCAGCTGCGTCAGACGCAGCCCCTATCCTAAAAGAATGAGAGGAAAACTTTAATTTGTCCAGACCCAAAATGTGCCATGCAGCGCTGCAGTACATATGTAAATTGATACTTAGTGACCGGGGACCGATCCCCATGGACCAGAAAATGGCCATCACCCCGAGGACGAACCACCAAAAACCGGCTAACCACCACCACCGGGCACAGCGAGCTATCCTCACCTGCTGATAACGTCACCCATTCCCAACAACCCATTTGGTCCCTTTTGGACTGCCGCAGGAAAAAGGTACACCCTCCCATCCTCTACTAGCACATGCTCGGCTAACATGCCCCGAGAACACCTCTTGGAACCTGGAAGCAATTCCGAGACCCGAAACGCTCCAAAATAGGCCAACACAAAGGCAGTTTGGAATAGCAATGCCTCATACTCAGTAAAAAACACACCACCGATGTCGCCTCGCAAATCCGCCTTAGTAACATTCGACCAATGGGCCTCCGCCCATCCGGGGTGAAATTGTGTTTTTTGTAACCCTTCAATGCCTGCTTTACTGAGAAAAAAAAAACTAGAGCAAGGCCGGAGCTGCCGCAGTCGCAAGAAAAAGGATACCCCAGCCAGCGCCTTTGCAATGTAACTGTGGGACAACCGCTGCTCCATCAAAGAAACCAGAAAAGCCAAAATAGCCGATTCTGAGGGTGCGTCCCAGGCGAAACCAGTACAGCCAGCAAACGCCACCCATTTCCTCCACGCAGCAGAATAATCCACCCATGTATGGCGTGCGACTGATTGCCTGATAGCCTCCAAAACCGGTGTCAGATCAACTCCCAGATGTAGTCCGGGCACGGCGTGCCCTCCTCGTCCGCCTCCGGCAGCAATCGTCGAAGATGCCGCATCTGGAAACGGGAAAGAGAATCAGCAACCACATTCAGCACTCCTGGCGTATACCGAGCCTTAATCCATATATTAAACTTCAGGCATAAAAAAAAACTAAATGCTGCAGAACTTTGACTACAAACAAAGAACCCGAAGAAAGACAGTTGATCGTGAAAAGGACCCCTTTATTGTCGGTCTCCACCAAAATCCGCTTATTGGCAAAGAACCGGCCCCACAGCGAGACTGCCACCAGTACTGGGAATAGTTCCAGGAGCACAATGTTCCTCGTAGCCTTCTTGTGGACCCAAGCCTCCGGCCAGGCATCACAACTCCAATGCGACCCCCATATGGCCCCAAAACCCTTGGAACCCGCTGCGTCGGTAAATAAATGAAAATCTGGCGCAAAAATAAAATCCGACTGAAAAAAGGATCTACCATTGAAATCTGCCAAGAAATCGGCCCATACCAGCAAGTCGTCCTTAAGCGCTCCCGTCAACCGGATGTGCGCGGACGGGGACTTCAAACCCGAAGTGGCGAGATACAAACGTCACAAAAAGATCCTCCCTACCGGCATGATCTTGCAGGCAAACGCCAGAAGGCCCAGCAACGACTGCATTTCCTTCAAAAGCACCTTCCGGCGTCTCAAGAAAAAGGCGATAAGATTCCGCGTCCTTACCACCTTTGCCATAGGCAGACTAAATTCCATAGCCTCCGTGTCCATGTGAATTCCTTAGAATTCCATCTGCGTTGTCGGCAGACAAGTCTTCTCACTCGCCAGAGGAACACCAAAATGGCCTGCCATCACTGTAAACAAATTCAACAAACGGGAACAAAGAGTCGATTCTGCCGGGCCGACAAACAAAAAATTGTCTAAATAATGTACTACCGTGTCCTGACGTGCCTCAAAACTCATGACCCAATGCAGGAACGTGGAAAATTACTCAAAATATGTACAAGACAAAGAGCACCCCATTGGGAGGCATTTGTCGAAAAAATAAGCACCCTCAAAACAAAAGCCCAACGAACTGAACGCCGCCGGAGCAATGGGCAAGAGCCGGAAAGCCGACTTGATGTCTGCTTTTGCCACAAGCGCCCCACGGCCTTGTGCCTTAAACCTGGACAATGGCCTCTTCAAATGTCGCATAAACCACCAAGCAGGAATGAACGTCAATGTCGTCATTCAACGAACCCCCCTTAGGGAAAGAGGTGCTGAATCAAACGGAAGGCGTTCGGCTCTTTCTTTGGCACTATCCCAATTGGTGAAATCCGGAAATTAGGGAAAGGCGGCGCCAAAAAAGGCCCTGCCATCCGCCCCTCCGCTATTTCTTTCAAAACCTTCTCCCGTACCACCTCCGGAAAGCGTTGAACAGACTTCAAATTCTCAATTACCGTACAGCCCTTGCCCGAAAAAGCCGGAAGGGGAAAACCAAACAAAAAACCTTCAATTAATAAAAGCGCCTTCTCCCTGTTTGGGTACAGATCCAACCAGGGGTGCATGTTTTCCAGCCTCACCGGCGTGCAGGCTCTTTAGAAAAATATCCCGGGAAGACTGCGGCGCTGTCTTCCGAAAACATTTCACCATCAGGTGGGGCCCCGCACAGACCGAGCACTCGTGCCTATACTTGCACGACGCATTAAAGCGGCAGGAACTTTCATTAAAAGCAAAGCAACAACCTCTGCGGTACCCAGAGGTACCAGGGTTACCCTGGCTCAACTTACCCAATGGCGGTTTCTGAGAAACGATCAGGTTAAGCCATAGGCCCACGTCCTTCATCCCCCACCTCAACGACGGATGTACCACCAGTTTCTGGCGGAAGGATTCGTCGTAGAAGTACCAGCCCAAACCGCCAAAACTTTTATAGGCTTCCAACACATGATCCATATGTTGAAAAAGGCCCCCGCTCAGCTCCGGCTGTCTCTTAACCAATACACTGGAAAAAAAAATGCCTGTAACCAATTATTAAATGAGCGAGCCACCGGCCTGCGCCCTTCCTCTCAGTTTTAAAAATAAAATCCTTAGCCGCCGGAAGAAGGGATAACAACAAACTCTCCAGCCCAAATTTTATCCTTCACTGACCCCGGCAGTTGATAACCTAAACGGGGACATCTCACACGGCAATACTTCTTTCATACTCACCTCCGGGACTGACCTTCTAGCCGTCTCCCTAGGCAAGCGCAAATCAGGGCTGAACACAGTGCTACCTGATAAACTATCTGACATTGGATTCGTAACATTAGAGGCAAGGAAAGGACCAGAAGTAGAAACCAGTGTAGGTGCAGCAGCAGGGAAAGCAGGAATAGGGATACCAGCAGAAGAAAGAGCAGCAGAAATAGCAGACAGGTAAACCATTAAATCAGGTGTCACATTATGCCTTAACTCACCCTGCGCAGCTGGAGCTGGGACTGGTGCTGGACCTGGCACCGGACCAGATATCAGAGCTGGCACCGGAGCTACCACTGGACCTGAAAGCAAGGATGGTGCTGGGAGGGGTACTGGAACTGGCACCGTAGCTGGTACTGTAATCGGTCCTTGAGCTGCTGGAACAGGAGCTGACCCTTGACCTGTCAGCACCATAGGTGGTGCTGTAGCATGTGCCGACGCCGCCGGTCCTGGCTGCACCATGCTGAACACTGCGCCTGGGACCAGGCCATCCTGCAGAGCCAGCAGCTGAGTGGGAGCTGCAGCCTGACGTCCGGCGCCCGCTGAGGTAGGCGGTGCCATTTTCCTGCATCTTCCCCCCTGAGGCCCAGAGCTCCCGCCCCGCCTTCTCGCAGGGGACTGTGACTGGCGTCTCCTCTTCTGCCCAGGCCGCCGCCTGGGCTCCGTTTCTTCGCCAACTGCCCCCACACTGGCTGCGGGGTCACAGCCCTCGTCCTCCCTCGCCTGCCGCTCCGGGGGTACACTCCGGCGTGTGAGTCGCCTAGGGGAAGGCTCCGCCGCTATGCTGCTGTGCTACTTTCTCCACCACAGATGGCACGTCTTCCTCCAGGGATATCTCCAAGCACTGCCGCAGCCAGGCCTCTCCCCCTCGGCTCTCTGCTCTCTCCACGAATCCTCGGATCAGGTCTTCCATTACAGGCAAGTGCAGCTCTTCTTCCTTCTTCCCGGGCCGCTGCAGAGGACGCCCTGGACCCTCTGCGGCCCTTAAATAGCCTCCTGGTGGAACCAGAACCTTCTCTGGACCACTATTGGCTTGCCCACACCTGCAATATAAATTTAATTAAAAGGACAGTACCGCCCCTCCCCTCACCGATCACTCCTTAACCCCTTACTAAGCAGAGAGGGGAAAGGTGGCCCCAGTCCCAAGAAAGCGGGCCCCAATGCTTTTGCCCGCTTTTGACATTCTGCAACACATGTGAAGCCAGCCTCACAAAAACTGAGGCAAAGACAAATTATTGGGCCTCATTCACAGGAGTGCACTGATCATTATCCCCATGCAAAGGGCTGTTTTTTCACCTGGGGGGGCACAGGTTTCTTTTGTGCAGCCGCATGCAGCCAGCCTGTTCAAATCAATGACAGATGGAAGGCTGCAAAGATGTACACTCAGCCTGGGATTACATTTGTGCGATGTAGGCACCACATGTGATTCATACAGGAATCACACAGCATTCCTGTGCACATCACATACATTTTGTATGGCTGAAATCACATTGCATTTGCATGAAAATGGTGCAGGACCCTTTTTCCCCCCGCACCTGAATCGCATCACATGGGTGTTCACACCCATGCGATGCGATTCTGGCAACGGCACTTGGTGTCGTTAAGATAACATTGACACCTGCAGCAGATTGCATGGCGCCGTGCAATTGCAATATGGTGCAGGAAATGCACAGGATGTGTGAACTAGGGCTCAAGGATGCATGTGAAAAGCTGTGCAGCTGTCTGCCCGTCAGTGATTTGAACAGGCTGGCTGCATGGACCAACTTGTGTCTCCCAGAAGAGTAAACACAATCTCCTGCATAATTGTAATGATCAACGTACTTGTGACAATGAGCCATCAGCCATAATAAAGAGACTCCGTGCTTTTTCATATGGATAGACATGCTTTGCTCGCAATGTAAATGCATCTCACTGGGATCAGCTCCATCCAAAAGAAAGTATGTAAAAACAAAAATGAGAGGAAAAAAAAAAAAAAAAAGTCACTTCCCAAGTGCAGCATTTATTAAAACTTTTTTTTTTTTTATAAATAAGGATGCACTCACATTTACAAGGTATTAAAAAGCATACTGACAAGCCTCCAGCAGGAGGCAACCTTCCAGGTGGTCAATGGTGAGCAAGCCCCTGAGTTGTAAGGTGCTTGGAACCAGGATGTATACCAGGGAAACACCGGAAAGACCCAACAGAAGCAGCGGACTGGATGAGAACCACTGTGCGGAGCAAGGAAGTGTTGTAGGCGCACAAGATGGCTGTGATGTAAATGGGGGTGGTTACGTGTTTCAGGGCATGGCCTCTTTGTCAAACCTCATCCAAAGAAATGCAACCAAAGCAGGTAAAACGCAGCCTCGGAACAGACATTGCCACACTCGTGATAAATTCATCTCTGCATACAGTATGTTTGTTCGACCTGCACTACAAACATACGTCAAATACAAGAAAATCGCCCACTTACATGAGCCTCAGATTTTTCTAAAACTAAATCAGTCCACAAAAGTTTTTTCAGACATGAGGCCTTGTACCCGAAGGCTTTTTAAAAACGACCTTCAGTGCAGGCACCGAAGACCATATCTTGGGTCTTGTTTAGTCCAGGAGCCCAGGTGCAGCATCCATGTACCTCCCAGCAACCATTTAAAATGTTTTTTTTTTTTGTCTACCTGTAAAACCTCAGTGCATCTTCCAATCAACTACACATTTTCTTTTTATTCCAGTGCCACATATTGCAATACTGCTACTCTATCACCAAAGAATTTCACCTCCTGCTGTGCTTCAAATGAGACAGGGTTTATTTCAAGGTTTCTGCACTAAGTGTTTCGAAAGAAAAAAAAAGAAAAAATAAAAATAGAAGAAATAAGCTAGGACAGGACAAACAAATTACTGTGAGAGAGGGGGAGGCTCACCAGTTTATTAGAAGACACAAAGATATTGCACCATTGTGTGAATGTATGGATACAGCTGTTCAGATATGCTGCTGTATTCATTTGAAAAATTGAAGCAAACATTGAATGTATTTTATTACTATGATGATATTACCATTTACGCTTCACAGGGCGCAAAGTAGCAAAAAAACAAAAACACACACCACATTAACAGCCACTGAAGTTTTAATAAAGAATTTAAAGCCGACCTTGCATGAAATTTGCTAGCCCTCCATCAAAGATTGGGGCTCAGATGAGTACGGTATCTTAATTTTATTCAACGTGTTAATTCCTTCCAGGTTTAAATAACCAATTTTTTATTCAAGGATTTGGGGGGGGGGGGGGCAAATAAAAAAAAAAAAAAACAACAGAACTTTTACCTTCATGTAAGGTCTTTAACCCCTTCCTTACCGGGCCATAATATGACGCCGGCAGGAACCCTCCCTCCCTCCGAGTGGACATCATATGACGTCCTTTCTTCCCGGCCATCTAGGGGTGCACACGGCACCGCTCGTGACCCGATGCGCGTGCCCGGCCGCCGCAATCACGGCAGAAGTGTGGATCTGTGTGTGTAAACACACAGATCCACCTCCTGTCAGAGGTGAGGAGACCGATGTATGTTCCCAGTACAGAGGAACACACACATCGGTCTCCTCCCCTTGTGAGTCCTCTCCCCCTACAGTTAGAATCACTCAATAGGGAACATATTAACCTCTGCCCTGCCCGTCACATTTACACAGTAATCAGTGCAGTTTTATAGCACTGATCGCTGTATAAAATGTGAATGGTCCCAAAAACGTGTCAAAAGTGTCCGATATGTCCGCCGCAATGTCATGGTCACAATAAAAAAAAAAAAATTGCAGATCGCAGCCATTACTAGTAAAAAAAAAAAAAAAAAAAAAAAAAAACATAAATCTATCCCCTATTTTGTAGACGCTATAACTTTTGCGCAAACCAATCAATATACGCTTATTGCAATTTTTATTTACCAAAAATATGTAGAAGAATACATATCGGTCTAAACTGAGGAAAAAAAAAATATATTTTTTTTTAAAAAATTGTGATATTTATTAAATCAAAAAGTAAAAAAAATAGTGTTTTTTTTTCAAAATTGTCGCTCTTCTTTTGTTTATAGCGCAAAAAAATAAAAAAACGCAGAGATGATCAACTACCACCAAACAAAATCTATTTGTGGGGGAAAAAAAAACCAAAGCTTCCCACACCCTGAAAACTAGACTTGACTCCATTCGACTCACACTTAATAAACCCCTACTTAGGCTTAAGCTTTGACGTCTTTCACTAGGCCACCCTCAACTTGCAAAGCGGCAATGCCACCCATTGGGCGAGAGCCCAGATCCATGTCCGTGGACCCCCCCTCCCTCTCTGAATAACCCCCTCATCCCCCCCCCCCCCCCCCTACAATACTTACCCAGCTACTCCTTCCTTCAAGAGGCATGATATGCCTGTTTATTTCTATGTTATACTCCTGTTGAAATTAAAAATATGTGAAAAAAACAGGGGGATTGAGCCCATAGGGCCGCAGTGTTCTGATCCGTTCCTGCGATTCACGCGAGAGTGCCACAAGGAAGGTGGAACCTGGCGGGGTCCGCGCGGGGAACGTCCCCCGCGTGGATGTCTGCTAGGGGAGATCACTAAAACAGGTTAATCTGGGTGGTGATACCTTGCATAGGCAGGACTGTACTATATAAATTAGAAGGTGCTGTTGAATTATTCCTGCATGCTTCCCTTGATGTGGATGTATTACGGTTGGCGATTGTGATACCTTTCGTACTGTGGTCCATGTGGACCGATCTCCCTGACATAAATAAAAAATGTAATAAAAAACAAAAACAAAGCTTTCATTTGGGTACAGTGTTGCATGACCGCGCAATTCTCATTCAAAGTGCAACAGCGCTGAAAACTAAAAATTGGTCTGGGCAGGAAGGGGGTGAAAATGCCCTGTATGGAAGTGGTTAAAAGAGATCCCATCAGCAACTTAAAAAATTGCAGCTGAAATACACAGAAAATCAACTATTTAACCACTTGACCTCCTGAAGATTTACCCCCTTTCATGACCAGGCCATTTTTTGCGATACGGCACTGCGTTACTATAGTTGACAATTGCAACGCTGTACCCAAATGAAATTTATGCAATTTTTTTCCCCCTACAAATCGCACTTTTTGGTGGTATTTGATTACCTCTGTTTATTTTTTGCGCTATAAACAAAGACGGACAATTTTGAAATAAAAGAAAAATTATGGAAAATTTGAAATAAGGGGGGGGGGGGGGACGCACTCAATGCAACATCCGTATATTAGAGGGAAAACATTGAGGATTACTAGTTACACCAATGGTCGGACTTTAAAAGGCAAGGAAACAATGGGGAAATGATAAAATATATACATACACGTGTGTGTGTGTGTGTGTGTGTGTGTGTGTGTGTGTGTGTGTGTGTGTGTGTGTGTGTGTGTGTGTGTGTGTGTGTGTGTGTGTGTGTGTGTGTGTGTGTGTGTGTGTGTGTGTGTGTGTGTGTGTGTGTGTGTGTGTGTGTGTGTGTAGTTTATTGAAAAAAAAGTACATAATATAGTTGCAGAAATTATATATTTACTTTCTGCTATAAAACATATCCAATAAAAATAAATAAATTATATCTTAATAAAGTTTTAGGCCAAAAGTATTCTGCTACATATTGTGTAAAAAAAAATCCCAATTAGCGTATATTGATTGGTTTGCGTAACATTTATAGCGTCTACAAACTAGAGGATATTATTTATCTTTAATAGTAATGCGACTTATAGCGAGACTGCAATATTGCAGCAGACATTCTGACACTGACTCTTTGGGGACCAGTAAACACTAATACAGTGATCAATGCTAAAAAATATGCACGGTCACTGTACTGACACTGGCTGGGAAGGGGGTGATCAAAGGGGTTAACTGTGTGCCTAACCAGTGTTTTAATGGTATTTTATATCGCTTTCTTTTAAATGGTATTTTATATCGCAAAAAAATAAAAAATCGCAGAGGCAGTCAAAACGGAAAAAGACCAAAGATTTTGAAAAAAATAAAAAGAAGAAGAAGAAGATTTTCTACTTTGTTATAAGAAAAAGCGAATAAACTCAATTTTAGTCATACATTTAGGCCAAAATGTATTCAGCCACATGTCTTTAGTAAAAAAAAAATGTCAATAAGCGTATATTTATTGGTTTGCGCAAAAGTTATAGCGTCTACAAACTAGGGTACATTTTCTGGAATTTACACAGCTTTTAATTTATGACTGCCTATCTCATTTCTTGAGGTGCTAAAATGGCAGGGCAGTACAAAACCCCCCCAAATGTCCCCATTTTGGAAAGTAGACACCCCAAGGAAATTGCTGAGAGACATGTTTTTTTTTTGTCCCAAGGGATTGAATAATGACAAAAAAAAAAAAAAAAATACAAAAAAGTTGTCATTAAATGATAGATTGCTCACACATGCCATGGTTATATGTGGAATTGCACCCCAAAATACATTCTGCTGCTTCTCCCGAGTACGGGGATACCACATGTGTGGGACTTTTTGGGAGCCTAGCCGCGTACGGGACCCCGAAAACCAATCACCCGCCTTCAGGATTTCTAAGGGCGCAAATTTTTGATTTCACTCCTCACTACCTAGTACCTATTCACAGTTTCGAAGGCCATAAAATGCCAAAATAGCAAACCCCCCCCCCCAAATGACCCCATTTTGGAAAGTAGACACCCCAAGCTGTTTGCTGAGAGGCATGGTGAATATTTTACAGCTCTCATTTGTTTTTGAAAATAAAAGAAAGAAAATATATATATTTATTTTTTAAAATTTTCAAAACTTTGTGACAAAAAGTGAGATCTGCAAAATACTCAACATACCTCTCAGCAAATAGCTTGGGGTGTCTACTTTCCAAAATGGGGTCATTTGGGGGGGTTTGTGCCATCTGGGCATTCCATGGCCTCCGAAACTGTGATAGGCAGTGAGGAGTGAAATCAAAAATTTACACCCTTAGAAAGCCTGAAGGCGGTGCTTGGTTTTCGGGGTCCCGTACGCGGCTAGGCTCCCAAAAAGGTCTCACACATGTGGTATCCCCATTCTCAGGCGAAGCAACAGAATGTATTTTGGGGTGCAATTTCACATATAACCATGGCATGTTTGAGCAATATATCATTAAGTGACAGCTTTTTGTAAAAAAAAAATTTTTTTTGTCATTATTCAATCACTTGGGACAAAGAAAAAAAAAAGAAAAATATTCAATGGGCTCAACATGTCTCTCAGCAAATAGCTTGGGGTGTCTACTTTCCAAAATGGGGTCATTTGGGGGGGGGGGGGTTTGAACTGTCCTGGCATTTTATGCATGTAACGGCACCCCAAATACGAAAGGGGGGGGGGGGGGGGGAACGCCGTTTAGATCTCTTCCCTCTCCTAGACACAAATTCACTGCCGATCCTCCACAGCCAGACGACCACTTCCCATAGTAATTAATCCTTCTGAAAGAACGAGACGCACTCTGTATCTTTCAGGGATAGACTGACTTTATTGCCAAAAACATTGAAACCTTTATACACATCCAATACTGCATTAATCTAACATGAACAATGGTCCAGCTCCACCCACAACATAACAAGACCCAATACACATTTGACAGTAGGCTAGCTTTTGCCTCCCACTACCCATCTCTTAGAAGGCAAAAGCTAATCCCTTTATGTTTAAATAACTATGCATGACCTTTATATTCACCAGACTGTATGTTACTTTACAATACGCACAAGGACAGACTTAATTTCCCCAATCCACATCACCACAAACAATGAACAGGTCTTTTAGAAGCTGGGATTAGCATTACACTAGGCAGACAGGTGAATGAGGCTGAACACCTCAGTATCTCTCAATTAACCTGTTGAGTTCCGAATCAGTAAATAGTCCTTTAAAGATATCCTTAGGAATATGGTGGATAAATATTACAGACCCATTTTAGGTAGTCCAAGATATATTTCTTAATGTCCATTATTTCCTGGCTCACCCTGTGTCCAAAGTGACCCCCCTGTCACACATCTCCCCTTTCGGCAGGAGACTAACACAGGAGGTGACCCCAGACGGGTTGCCCCCGAAGCTAGTCCATAGGTCCATTCTTCCGATGTCTGGATAACCCATCAACATTGCACTAGGAGCCCGGGGAGGATGTCTGTTTGCTGGGACAACCCATCAGCATTGCCATTTTGCTTACCGGGTCGGTAGCTGATGGTGAAGTTGTAAGGTTGTAGGGCTAAGCTCCACCGCAGCAACCTGCCATTGTCTCCGGAGACCCGGTTAAGCCAGACCAATGGGTTGTGGTTGGTGACCAGTGAATATTCCTGTCCGTATAAGTAAGGGTTCAACTTTTTAAGGGCACAGACCAGGGCCAAACACTCCTTCTCCACTGCCGCATAGCTCACTTCCCGGGGTAATAGCTTTCTACTCAGGTATGCGACAGGGTGTTCTCCTCCATCCTCCCCAACTTGGCTCAGCACAGCCCCCAGTCCAAACATGGAAGCATCTGTGTGGACAAGAAAACGTTTGTTGTTAGGTACTGTGGCAGCCAAGACAGGGGCATTTACAAGTGCTTGCTTGAGGGCTAGAAACGCGGTTTCACAAGCTGGGGACCACAGGACCTGCCTAGGTAAATTATTTTTCGTCAGGTCAGTCAGGGGTTTGGCGATAGCACTATAATTAGGGACAAAACATCGGTAGTACCCTGCAGTCCCCAAGAAGGCTAATACCTGGGTCTTAGTACGAGGCGTGGGCCAGTTAGCTACTGCTTCTACCTTGGCTGGCTCTGGTCTCTGGTTCCCACACCCCACTCTGTGTCCCAGGTACTGCATCTCCGCCATACCTAGATGGCACTTGTCTGGTTTCAAGGTCAGGCCTGCGGCCCGAATTTTGTCTAGAACCACCCCTACGTGAACCAGGTGCTCCTCCCAAGACCCACTGTAGATCGCAATGTCATCCAGGTATGCACATGCAAAATCCTGGAAGCCATCGAGGAGCCTATCCACCATACGTTGGAAGGTGGCCGGGGCATTTTTCATCCCAAATGGCATGACCTTAGACTGGTACAGGCCAAATGGGGTAACAAATGCCGACTTGGGGATAGCATCCTCGGCCAGGGGGATCTGCCAATAACCTTTACACAGGTCTATTGTAGTTAAACGTCCCCTGGCTATACGATCTAGCAGTTCGTCTACCCTGGGCATCGGGTAGGCATCGGTGGTGGTCTTCTCATTGAGTCGCCTGTAGTCCGTGCAGAACCAGGTAGTCCCGTCTTTCTTAGGCACCAGGACTACAGGCGAGGCCCAAGGGCTGTCAGAAGGCTCAATGACTCCTAACTGAATCATCTCCTGCATCTCCTTCCGCATTTCCTCTCGGACTGCTTCAGGCATACGGTAGGGGGGCTGTCGAAGGGGTGCTTGTCCAGGGGTCTCTACCTTATGCACAGCCAGGGTCGTATAGCCCGGTTTTTTGGGAGAACGTCGCCTGTTTCTCCCACAGAAGCCGCTTTGCCTGTTCCTTCTTTGTGGGGCTTAACCGGTCTCCTAGTTGTACAAGGCTAATGAGGTCAGTCTGGGGCTCTCTCTCTCTCTAGTAAGTCAGGGAGGGGTAAACCTTCTGAGTCGTCCGCAGCAGGGGCACATACTGCAGCAATATCCTCCTGATGTTCCGAATACTCCTTCAGCATGTTCACATGAAAGGTTCGCTGGATTCTTTCATCTGCACAGCTGGCAATGACATAGGTAGTATCACATACCTGGGCTACTACTTTATACGGGCCCTGCCAAGATGCCTGCATCTTGTCGGTCTTCACAGGCTTGAGCACTAAGACCTTCTGCCCAACCTGGAAGACACGCTGTCGGGCCCCCCGATCGTACCATCTCTTCTGTCTTCCCTGGGCCGCCTGGAGATTCTCCCTTACCATCAGAGACAGTTGCTCCATGCGGTCCCTGAGTTCCAGAACATAGGGCACTATGGGGGTCCCTTCTTGCTCTGTCTCTCCCTCGCAGTGTCCTCTGATGAGATTGAGGGGTCCGCGGACCCTTCTCCCATAGAGCAACTCGAAGGGCGAGAACCCAGTAGATTCCTGGGGTACCTCTCTGTACACAAATAACAGGTGAGGCAGGAATCTCTCCCAGTCTCTGCAAGCGTCCGAAAAGGTCCTCAGCATTTGCTTGAGGGTCCCGTTAAAGCGTTCGCAGAGACCATTAGTCTGGGGGTGGTAGGGTGAGCTCAGCAAGGGCTTAATATTGCACACCTTCCACAACTGCTGGGTGAGTACTGCAGTAAACTGGGTTCCCTGGTCAGAGAGAATCTCCTTAGGGAACCCCACTCTGGTAAAAAATCTTAACCAGGGCATCAGCTACTGTCTCTGCTTCAATGTTAGACATAGCTACTGCCTCTGGGTAGCGGGTGGCGTAGTCCACCACAGTGAGAATATACTTCTTCCCGGATGGACTAGGCCGGGCCAGGGGACCCACAATGTCAACGGCTATGCGGTAAAAGGGCTCCCCAATAATAGGCATGGACATGAGTTTAGCCTTAGGGTGGTCCCCCCTCTTACCTATCCGTTGACATGTGTCACAAGTTTTGCAGTATTGTCGCACATCCTGGCTAAAATTGGGCCAGAAGAAATTCTGTGTAATCCTATGGGCCATGCGACGGAACCCTAGATGTCCTGCTAGCGGCACATGCCCGATTCGCAGAATCTCCAGCTGGTATTTCTTAGGTACCACCAGCTGTTTCTGCGAAGGGGCCTTACTTCTCTGAGATGGCTTAGGGATCCTATACAGTCTATCCCCATCCCATTCAAAAAGCTCCCCATCTATTCCCCTTTCCTGAGTATCTGCCTTAGCCCTATACCTGTGTAAGGTCGGGTCCTCCCGAGTTTCCCTCCCGAATGCTTCTGGGGTATCCCAGCCTAGGCGCGCCTGATCTAAGGTACGTGTCGGGCAGGATAGTCTCACCTGGGTCTCCGCAGCAAGTGGACCGGTTCCAGCAGTACGTGTCTGGGCACAGGTAGTCACAGGGTTGACTTCATCGGGGCCCATCGGGGCGTAAGCAGAACGGAGGGGGGCCAAATCATTCCCCAGTAGTACATCCGCAGGCAAGTCCTTCATCACCCCCACATTCACGTGTCCCGAACCAACCCCCCAATCCAGGTGAACACGGGCAACGGGTAGCCGAAAGATGGTACCTCCCGCTACTCATACGGCTACAGTGTCTCCGGTGTGTTGGCTCTCTGGGATGAGGTTCTTCTGTAGTAGGGTCATGGTAGCGCCACTATCACGTAAGCCATTGGCTACCGTTCCATTAACCCGGACCGTCTGCCTGTGTTGTTGCCTATTGTCCCGGTTAGCTGCTTGTATTGGATCAGCCTCGCACAGGACGCCCCAATGTTATTCCTCCTCAATACAGTGGGCTGCAGGCATGGGTGTGCGGGGGCTCCCCCTTGCTGGTTGTCTCAATGACTGGGACTGGATGGCTGGATTCAACGGACAGTCTGTCTTTTTGTGCCCTAGCTGTTTACATCCGAAACACCTGATGGGTTGTGAGTAGTCCTGGGAGTTGAACCTGGGCTGCTGGGGTTGGTGCTGAAGCTGGGTTAGAGGCTGATAAACTGGGCCGAGATAGTGGATAGCGCTCGCTTCCGCCTGACCTTCGAGAGTCCAGATATTCATCGGCAAAAGTAGCCGCTTGCTGTACAGTCCGTGGTTGCTTATCTCGCACCCAATCCCGTAGTACCGGAGGGGTGTGGTTAAAGAACTGTTCTAAGAGTACTAGCTGGGTGATGATGTCCTCTATGGTATGAACGCAGCTTCCCTGGAACCAGCCCTTGAGGTTTCGCTGCAGACGATGTGCCCACTCCACGTATGTTATGTGGGTTTGTTTCCGGGATTCTCGAAACTTAATCCGGCTGGCTTCGGGTGTAATGGCAAATCGGGCTAGCAGAGCTTCTTTTACCCGGTCATAGTCTTTAGCGTCCTCATCCTCCAGGGCCCGATACGCATCCGCCGCTCTGCCTGTTAAATTACTTGCCAGTAAGGCGACCCAATCTTGGGGCAGTTCTTCATGTATCTGGCATAGTCTCTCAAAGTCCTGCAGGAACGCTTCAATTTCCTCCTCTCTTTCCTTAAATAGTTTGAACGCCCGAAAGGGCAACTTGCGGAAAGGCGCTACATCTTTAGGTGTTGTCTCCAATTGCCGTATTTCCGCCATTCTCTGCTCATGTTGCCGCTCTAGTTCTCTCTCGTCGCTCTAGTCCTTTCTCTTGTCGCTCATCCTGCAGCTGGATGTCTTTAATGGCTTTCTGTATGGCGGTCTCTGATGGGTTAGCACCATATAATGCCAACCGCTCTCGAACTCGTTGCTGAAACAAGTCTGCAACGGACCGGGGGACCGGGGTCCTGCATCACCAACCCTCTGGTCCATCTCAGCTCTCAAGTAGGTCTTTCAGCGTGGCTTTCCTGCAGGCTGTATAGCTGGTTTGAAGTGTCCCAGGAACTGGAGGGAAAATCCCACAACTGCCAACCAATGTAACGGCACCCCAAATACGAAAAGGGGGGGGGGAAACACCGTTTAGATCTCTTCAATCTCCTAGACACAAATTCACTGCCGATCCTCCACAGCCAGACGACTAGTGGTGCAACGGATCGGTGATGATCCGAACGGGTCACCCCGTTCGGATCGGCACACACCGCGATCCGCGGCCTCGGCCTTAGGAAAGACCGCGGCTTCAGAGCCGCGGCCATCTTGGTACACCCGGCGGCGGCCGCCTTGTGCGTGCTGACGTCATCACCCCTCACCCTCGCTGCTCGTGGATCTGAACTGGCCGGCGGGAGAGATGCCCATTACAGGGGGAGAAGATTGTGGATATTACAGGGGGGGGGGGGAGAAGATTGTGGATATTACAGGGGGGGGGAGATTGTGGATATTACAGTGAGGGGGAAATTACGTGGATTAGTAATTTATTTATTTTTTGCCGATCCGAAAATGATCCGATCCGTGACCCCTGATCCGAGGATCGATCCGATCCATGAGTTTTTTGATCCGTTGCACCCCTACAGACGACCACTTCCCATAGGAATTAATCCTTCTGAAAGAACGAGACGCACTCTGTATCTTTCAGGGATAGACTGACTTTATTGCCAAAAACATTGAAACCTTTATACACATCCAATACTGCATTAATCTAACATGAACAATGGTCCAGCTCCACCCACAACATAACAAGACCCAATACACATTTGACAGTAGGCTAGCTTTTGCCTCCCACTACCCATCTCTTAGAAGGCAAAAGCTAATCCCTTTAATGTTTAAATAACTATGCATGACCTTTATATTCACCAGACTGTATGTTATTTTACAATACGCACAAGGACAGACTTAAATTTCCCCAATCCACATCACCACAAACAATGAACAGGTTTTTTAGAAGCTGGGATTAGCATTACACTAGGCAGACAGGTGATTGAGGCTGAACACCTCAGTATCTCTCAATTAACCTGTTGCGTTCCGAATCAGTAAATAGTCCTTTACAGATATCCTTAGGAATATGGTGGATAAATATTACAGACCCATTTTAGGTAGTCCAAGATATATTTCTTAATGTCCATTATTTCCTGTCTCACCCTGTGTCCAAAGTGACCCCCCCCCCCTGTCACAATGCACAACATTAGGAAGCTTATGTCACACATCATCCACTCTAACCACTTGAAGACAAAGCCCTTTCTGACACTTTGTTTACATGAAAACATATTTATTTTTTTTGCAAGAAAATTACGTTGAACCCCATAACGTTATACATTTTTTTAAAGCAAAGGCCCTACAGATTAAAATAGTGGGTGTTGCATTTTTTTTCCCCACACAGTGTTTGCGCAGCGATTTTTCAAATGCATTTTTGGGGGGAAAAAAAAAAAATCACTTATTTTTATTGCACTAAAAACACACTATATTGAACAAACGTTTGATGAAATAAAAAAGAGGATCTTAGGCCGAGTACATGGATACCAAACACGACATGCTTTAAAATTGCGCACAAACGCGCAGCGGCGACAACCTACATACATTTTTAAAAGCCTTTACAGGTTACCACATTCGATTTACAGAGGAGGTCTACTGCTAAAATGACTGCCCTCGATCTGACCTTCGCGGTGATACCTCACATGCATGGTGCAATTACTGTTTACATATGACGCTACACCGACGCTTGCGTCCGCCTTGCGCAAAAGCAGGGGGGGACAAGGGTGCTTTTTTTTTTTTTTTTTTATTTATTTATTTTGCTTTTTTATTTTATTTTTAAACTGGTCCTTCCATTTTTATATATTTTTTTACCATTTTTATTGTTATCTCAGGGAATGTAAATATCCCCCATGATAGCAATAGGTAGTGACAGGTACTCTTTTTTTGAGGGGGGGGGGGTTAGACCCTAGATCTTTCCTCTGCCCTCAAAGCATCTGACCACACCAAGATCGGTGTGATAAAATGCTTTCTCAATGGCGCTGTTTATATCCGGGGGACGGCACATTCCCCACCCATACGAAGGCAGTCACGTACAGGTACGTGATTGTGCCTGTCCGTGCCATTTTGCCGACGTATATATACAGTGAGCGGTCGTTAAGTGGTTAAGTAGAACATTTTTTTTTTCTTTAAAATAACAAACACGAACCTTTGCATTCATTTTAAGTGGTTAAATGCTGACTTGCCTTTTCCTTTCCATTACATTATTTTATTGTTAGTGTTATGCGTTTTGTTTTTTCCTGCTGAGCTGGCCAAATTTCAATCTATGTATGGCCAGCTTTAGTCAGAGCAGTATGATCCTGCCATCACCAAGTCATCCAATTGAGTCAGAAAGCACTTAAAAGGCCAAGTTCACCCTTTTTAGTTTAAATTCCAGCTCCCCTATGTACCAATATATAGCATTCATGTACTTTTTGCAAAAACTTTTCATAAAAGCTACAGGCACGTACCTTACTGTCCTCCATCCATGATTCAAAACGTATCTATTGCTTCTGTCTTACGTCCTTACAGACTATAGGTCATGACACACGAAGGAGTTGACAATATGACCTCATTAGCACACACCCTGCATCATCCACCCTCCCATTCCCAGGTGCCCGTTTTTTAAATGAAATGCAATCAGTGATCACCCTTCTCACTAAATACATAATCAGATTGTGAGGGGGGGGGGGGGGTTACTGAAAGTGCAACTAGCAATTTTAGGTGTATAAAAAGGTGGCCATACACTATACAATCTCCTTACGATTTACAGATTTATACAATAGGAGGAAACACCTATCTAACCAATCACTCTGTATCCAAATCAGGCAGGCCCTTGCACTACATAATTGATGGCAGATCTAAAAGGAGATTGTATAGTGTATAGCCATCTTTATACACCTAAAATTACTAGCTGCGCTTTTCAGTGCTTTTAATTGTTAACACGCCAAACACAGAAGCAAACACACATTTTGGCATGTGAAAAAAACGAATGGCAAATGTTGCAAAACACAGTAAAAAACACGCAACCGACAAAATGATAAACATGTCCCATAAGCCACATATAGCACAGCCCATTTAAATCAGCAGCCTGCCCTATGCGTGTCACAGGAAAAAAACGAGACAAAATGTTCGCTTCCACTATGCTAGATGTGAATGGGGCCTGAAAGTGAAATTGGTGCGATAACACAAGAACAATGAGGCTCCATTCACATCTGTGCATTTCAGATATGCACTGCACCAAAAATTGCAGTAAAAACACACCAAGCTCCGCTCTAAAAAAAGTTCTGAAGCTTCTTTGGGACAATTGTGTGTAGGGCAGCACATTCAGGTGGGTGGGCTGCCCTATGTGTGATGAGTGAAAATGCTCCAAAAATACACCTTGCAAAAAAAAGCATGTTCACGCTATGCAGAGATGTGAATAAGTGTTTTGTCCCCTCCCATCTATGTAGTTGTATAAAGATGGCCATATACTATGCAATCTGATTGTATATTGTGTATTTAGTGGGAAGGGGGGGGGGGCAGCGATTGATTGCATTTCATTTAAAAACAACGTGCACCTGAGAATGGGAGGGGTGGATGATGCCAGGGTGTGTGCTAATGAGGTCAGCTGGTCAACTCCTTCCGGTGTCATGACCTGTAGTCTGTAAGGACGCAAGACAGAAGCAATAATGGGATTTTAATAACAGCTTACCTGTAAAATCCTTTTTCTTGGAGTAAATCACGGGACACAGAGCCTTTAATCATTACATAATGGGTTATATCCACCTTCAGGTGCTGGACACTGGTGTAATTAACTAGACAGGAAGTTTCCTCCCTATATAACCCCTCCCATACTGGAAGCGCCTCAGTTTTGTAGCAAGCAATAAGTGTCCCAATATCCCCAAATAAGAGGGGCGGGATCTCTGTGTCCCCTGATGTGCTCCAATTAAAGCATTTTACATGTAAGCCGTTATTAAAATCCTATTTTCTTTTTTGTACATCACGGACACAGAGCCATTAATCATTACATAATGGGACGTCCCAGAGCAATGCTCAACTTGAGGGGAGGGAGACACAAATAAAACGCAGACCGCCATCAGACGTGAGGACCTATACTGCTGCCTGCAGCATACTGCACTAAAAAGCGGCATCCTCTAACCGTCTTATGTTCACCTAATAAAAAATTTAGTGAACGTAAGGACTGATGACCAAGTTGCGGCCTAGCAAATCTGAGTCATAAAGGCTTGGTAATGCACTGCACATGAAGCACTTACTGTTCTGGTAGAGTGCATTCTAAAAGAAACAGGGGGAACCCTCTCTAACCACAAGCCTGAATAATAGCCTGATGAATCAACATTGAAACAGTTGATTTAGATGCTGCCTGCCCTTTCCGGGGCCTCCTGGTAGCGCAAACAAACATCAGATTTCCGTATCTGAGTAACTGCTTCAGATAGGACTTGACTGCTCTCAGTATAACGAGAGAGTAACCATTTAAGAGCTGATTAGAACGCTGCCTAACCATTTCTAGGGGTCTTCTGGCAGCATAACAAAGCGTCAGTTTTCGGTATCTGAAACTTTCGGATAGACCTCAAAAAAGGGGTTGTAAAGGCAAACGTTTTTTCACCTTAATGCATTCTATGCATTAAGGTGAAAAAAACATCTCTGGAGTAGCGCCCCCCCCCCCCCCCCAGTAAGAGCTGTGAAAATGTGGAATAGAATCCCTGCAGAGGTGGTTCTGGCCAGCTCAGTAGATTGCTTTAAGAAAAGGCCTGGATTCTCTTAAATGTACATAATATAACTGGGTACCAACATTTAGGCCTCATGCCCACTGGCGTTTTTACAGCTGCGTTTTTTGCAGCTTAAAAACGCCTGTCCATGTTATTGTAAATTTTTTATTTTTTTTTTGAAAAAAACAAACAAAAAACGTCGGAGCTAAAAACGCGACCGCGCGTTAGTGCGCGTTTTTTGACGCTCGCGTTTTTTCCTGCCTAATTCTGACGCTGAGGAACGCACTGGTCCTGGGTTTTTTTACAGCTTACAAACGCCTATGCTCTTTACAGCTCAAAAACGCCTAGGTGGGCATGAAGCTATAGACTAACATGGACAGGCGTTTTTAAGCTGTAAAAAACGCTCAAAACGCGGCTGAAAAAACGCCCGTGGGCATGAGGCCTTATAGGTAAAGTTGATCTGGGGAATATCCGATCACCTCTCGGGGATCAGGAAGGAATTTTTTCCCCTGCTGTAGCAAATTGGATTGTGCTCTGCTGGTGTTTTTTGCCTTCCTCTGTATCAACTTTGGGTATAGAATTAGGTATATGGGATTGTATGTTTTTTTTTTTGTTTGTTTTTTTATGGTTGAACTGGATGAACGTGTCTTTTTTCAACCTGACTATAACTATGTAAGGCTTCTCTTGGAACTAGACTACCTCCCCTGGGCAGTCGTCTTTCCAGGACTGTTCTCCATCCCTAGAGACCAGTCTTCGTAGCCACTACCTCAAGTAACCGGCATGAGGGATCTTCCTTTCTGCCAAAGCTTTTGGTTAAAAACTACCAACTGAGATTCCAGCGTATCTGTGGGATCAGATCCTTGGATAATGCCAGGTTAGGATGAAGCAGCCTTGAAACGGAGCATAGGGAACCTCCTTGAATGAAGCCACCATCCCTAGCATCTTAAGCAAAAGGAATGTAAGGAACTCTTCCTTGCCTCGACCACATAGACCAGCTTTCTTAAAGCAAGAAAAAAAGAAAACTCTTGGGCTGTGTCCCAAACGCTCCAATTTCCTTATCAAACGTACCCTTAGACTGGGATCCTAACCCAGGAGTTTCAGATACTTGATTATGCTGGACACACTTAGATCAGTCGGTAGCATGGCTGGACCTATCAGCAGCAGATTGCCTCGGTATGCCATTACCGCTATACCCTGGGCCTTAGTCCTGCTAGAGGCGGGCTCTAGCACCTTGTAAACCCGGGTACGGTGGCTAACCCAAAAGGGCGAAACCACCAACCGGAAGAGGTGCTGTCCCCCTGCAAAACGCAGACAACCTCCTGCAGTCCCATGTAAATAAACACAAATGGCTCCCCATATTTGGAAGTGGCAAGTGTTGAAGCTAAATGCTTCAGTGGAAGCGTACCTTCAAAAAGGAAACATGAACTTGTACAAATATGTTTTAAGCAAAAAAACAAAAAAATAAAAGTGTGTGTAATATACACACACGTGTGTGTAATATATAATTCGTGTATGTATTATATATTTATATTACACACACACACACACAGAGCGCGAGCGAGCGAGCGTGTGTGTGTGTGTGTGTGTGTGTGTGTGTGAGATAGATATACCGTATCTATCTATCTCACGTATGCTATGGTACGGGCATCTTGCGAGCAAGCATGCATTTACGAACGTGTCTATGTAACATCACCCAACATGTATCCATGCAGACACGTATTCTTATGCGAACTTAAGGAATCCATAAATTATCATGCCTTATTATGCAACTTCTATGTGATTCAGCATCTTGATGCGATCAAACATTTAATGCACCTTAACCACTGGGCACTTAAACCCCCTTAATAACCATATCAATTTTCAGCATTCGGTGCTCTCACATTTTGAATGACAATTACTCAGTCATACAACACTGTACCCAAATGAAATTTTTGTCCTTTTTTTCACACAAATAGAGCTTTCTTTTGGTGGTATTTAATCACCGTTGGGTTTTTTATTTTTTGCGCTATAAGAGAAAAAAAAAAAAAAAAGACTGAAAATTCTGTAAAAAAAAAAATATAAAATTTTTTTTGTTTCCGTTATAAAATTTTGCAAATTTGTATTTTTTCTTCATAAATTTTGGCCAAAATTTATACTGCTACATATCTTTGGTAAAAATAAGTACAAATTGGTGCATATGATTTGGTCTTTGTGAAAGTTTTAGAGTCCAACTATGGTGCCAATATCTGAAAATTGATCACACCTGAAGTACTGACGGCCGATCTCATTTCTTGAGACCCTAACATGCCAGAAAAGTACAAATACCCCCCAAATGACCCCTTTTTGGAAAGAAGACATTCCAAGGTATTTAGAAAGAGGCATTGTGAGTTTTTTGAAGTTGTAATTTTTTCCCACAATTCTTAGCAAAAAATCAAGATTTTTTTTTCAATTTTTTTTTTTTTAACAAAAATTTCATATTAGCAGGTTTTCTCACACACAGCATATGCATACCACAAATTACACCCCAAAATACATTCTGCTATTACTCCCGAGTATGGCGATACCACATGTGTGAGACTTTTACACAGCGTGGCCACATACAGAGGCCCAACATACAGGGAGCACCTTCAGGCGTTCTGGAGCACCCAGGCCAATTCTGACATTTCTCTCCTACATGTAAAAATCATCATTTGTTTGCTAGAAAATTACATAGAACCACAAAACATTATATAGGTTTTTTTAGCAAAGACCTTAGAGAATATAATGGTGGTCATTGCAACTTTTTATCTCGCACGGTATTTGCGCAGCAATTTTAACGCCTTTTTTTTTTTTTTCGTAAAAAAAAAAAAACAGTTTTGTGCTTATAAAAAAAAAAAAAAAAAAAAAAAAACACACAGTAAAGTTAGCCCAATGTTTTTGCATAATGTGAAAGATGAAGTTACGCCGAGTAAATGGATACCCAACATGTCACCCTTCAAAATTCCCATAGGCGACGCTTTAAATATTTTTACTGGTTACATGTTTTGAGTTAGAGGAGGTCTAGGGCCAAAATTATTGCTCTCGCTCCAACGTTCGCAGAGATACCTCACATGTGTGGTTTGAACACCATTTTCATATGTGGGCGTGACTTATGCATGCGTTCGCTTCTGTATGCGAGCTCACGGGGACAGGGGCGCTTTAAAAATATATATTATATATATATATTTTATTGTTCATTTTACTTTATTTATTTTAGTTTGACATGTTTTTCCGCCCCAAAACTGTTTTTGATCACTTTCATTCCTATTACAAGGAACGTAAACATCCCTTGTAATAGGAATATGGCATGACAGGTCCTCTTTACAGTGAGATATGGGGTCAATAAGACCCCACATCCCACCTCTAGGCTGGGAAGCCTGAAAAAAAAAAAAAACACAATCTTGGCTTTGATCGTAGCGGTGAGTTGGTAGAAGCACCGGAAGGGCGGCTCGTCTCCCGTAAGAATGATCAAGCGGCGGAACAGCCGCTATGGATTGTTCTTATGGTGTAGGGAATCGCCAGCTGAAAAAAAACAATATCTGAATGATGTCTGTAGTTGCAGGCATCATTCAGATATCCCCGCACAAAGTCAAGGACGTCATATGACGGCCGGCGGGCGGGAAGTGGGTATTGCGGAGTATGGCAGGGTATTGCAGAGTATTGCACAGGGATGGCTGGATCTGTGACTGCAATTGTCACAGATCCAGCCCACAGCGCTGCCGACATGATCCGCACCCTCCCCTCTCCTACTGTACCATCACATGACGCCGGTCTGTTTACAAATGCCACCCTGTCAACGTTATTTGTCGGCAGGCAGTGGTTAAGTACTATCGTGCGGACAAGTACCCTTGTGAGACCAAGGATTCCTGAATGATCAGGCACCCTTGTGCGATTCAGCAATTTTTATGCCATCAAGCATCTTAATGCGATTTTTGGCATTTCTGTGGAACAAGCCTCTTCGTGCGATTAAGTACTCTTGGGTAACCAAGGCCCCATTATGCAACCATGCAAAATCTAGGGGAACATGCAACTTTAGGCGATCATGCATCCTTATGCGATTCAGCATTTATGCGCTTAACCATCTTATGCATTTTAAGCACTACTGCGTGGACAAGAACCCTTGTGTGACCAAGGACTCTTGTGTGATCAAGAACCCCTGTGCGATCAAGCATCTTTATGCAATCAAGTGATTTTATGCGATTTTAGGCATCTTTGTGAAAACAAGCCTCTGTGTGATCAAGTATCCTTGAGTAATCAAGGACTCTTGTACGACCAAGCATGTTTATGCGGTCAAACATCTTTATGTAACCAAGCATCCTCATGCGACTATGTAAAAACCATGAATATCCATACCAGCAAAAACACATGCATCTTTATGTGATTAATCATAAACAAGTTTTTACCTCACATGCATATTTTGTGCAATTAAGTACTCATGGGTAACCAAGGACTTTGTGAGATCAAGCACCTTTGTGCGACCCCGCATCTTTATGCGTTTTTAGGCAAGACATGTCAATCCATCAACACAAAAACAATTCAAACATGCGGGCTGGTAAAAGGAGGAAGTTATCCTCCGCAAACATGCGATTTAGCTTTTTAGCAACAATGCGCACCAGCAACTGTGCACCCCCACATCTTTAGGAGGAGAAAACGGCTTATGCGGGTGCCCAACCAGCAAGTATAAACTGTTACAGTAAGGGAGTGGGAAGGTACAAGCAACCTATGGTAATTCTTTTTTTTTTTAAACCCCAAGGAGGAGACAGAGGCTCTCGGCCGTCTGGGCTGAGGGGAAGTTATACGCAGCATGAATCCCTGTAAAAGATTGCAGCTGAAACCTTCAGAGCTTGTGAGGCTTCCGATACCTCCGCCTCGTCAGATTGCACCTGTTACCTGTCCTCTTACGGTGAACTTTCATCCTCAGGACTTTAATCCTCTTGTTTGAGGATTCAAAGCAGGGGAAGGGACACACCCAGCTTTCTGCTCATTGTGAGGACGCTGCAATTTATAGCAGTTAACCTCTTGGACCAACATATGCATAGAAGCGTCCAAAATGACATATGCAATGTTGGGGGAGGCTGCAATGCCTGACAGGGCCCGATGGCTTAACCTGTGCGGCTGCCTTAAGTCTCTCAGGGGAGGATAATATCATGCTTTCCCTCCCCTGAACCTTTTTTACAGGGAGACATAGACCCAATGCCAAAGCAGAGGTACAAACAATGCATATACTACTGTGCTAGTTTAGCAATCTACATAAAGTATGCAAGTAATCACACAGTTTGATGCTGAGCAGGTGTCCCGGAGTGCCTGAATCCAACCACATAGAGAAGCTTAAGTGCCCCACAAGCCACCATGTCCCTGTCCAGGGAGAGTGCCAGGCGTCTTAACCAAGTGAGGGGAGAGGGGTCCCCAACCCCAGGATACCCTAGTGAGAGGTACCTCCTTGCTGGCCATGGCAGTGCTTGCAGCGGAAGAAGTGTGCTGTCCGAGGAGGAGCCGACACTATTCCTGGAGCATGGTGAGTGAAAATCAACTCTATACTCCCTCCAGTGGTGGATGTAGGCAATACGTCCTACTCAAAAGGAAAGTCCTTAAGATGTTTGCTTAGGATCTTTCCCAGCTTACCTTATCCCTGCTGAAGACCAGACAGTACCAATCTTCACCCATCACGGCGGGTATGTTGTGCCAACCTTCAGGGATATGGGTTCCTACTTATAGGAGGCCTCTTCCCTGGGCCTTGTAAAAGACTCTGCCAGAAACTTTTGCGCATTTTTATATATAGCAAAAGTACTGGATCCCAGAGCCCAGTCCTCAAAAGAGAGACATTACAGGCAAAACCTCGATCTTCTGCGAGGTCCGGGTACCATCCATTTTAGGCATATAAAAATAAGCGTTTTTTGGATGGATCCGATTATACAGCTCTTTGACCCCCAGAGGGATTCTTTAGTAGAGCTTCTTCTTCGCACATCCTTAGGTCGTGACCAACACCTTAGACACTGGCGAAAAAACTGAGGATCTCCCAGTATGGGAGGGGGTTATATAGGGAGGAAACTTCCTGTCTAGTTAATTACACCAGTGTCCAACACCTGAAGGTGGATATAATCCATTATGTAATGATTAAAGGCTCTGTGTACCGTGATGTACGAAAAATAAATATACGTTTTGAATCATGGATGGAGGAAAGTAAGGTACGTGTCTGTAGATTTTGTGGAAAGGTTTGATATTTTTTGCAAAAAAAGTACATGAATGCTATATTGGTGCATAGGGGGCTGGAATTTAGAAGAAAAAATAAATAAAATAAATGTGAACTCGGCCTTTAAAATTTCATCCAGACCTGCTACATGAATGAAAACCCAGACATAATAAACAGGCTTAATTTGTGCCTAGAACAAGTGCAATCTACAGAATATTTCCTGAACGAAAACCAAATTCACAAACAATTTCATTTGTTCAAGTAAAAAAATGTCACCCCGTTTCTTCGAATTTTCATGGCTCTGCGGTCGTAAACAATTATCTGTTGACTCCACTAACCATTCAAATATTGAAGGATTGTTCTGTAAACAAAAAAATGTTTAGACAAAAATTCTACGAGTATATGGCCAGCTTTACAATGGATCTTATTTATCAAAGGGGCCGTACTGCCAATAGTAAGAACTCAGACATTCACTTTTTTCTCCCACGCTTTACATGGAAAGTAAAAAATAAGCTGGATCAGAATTGTTACTATGGGCAACACAGGAAGATCATCCTTCGGACAATGACACTTACAGTGGCGTAACCTTCAGATGTCACCCCTTCTCGGTCTTGGAATGCAAAATTCTTTAGCGAAATGACTAAAAGAATAATGGAGTGAGCTGTCAATGCGGCAGTCCTGTGCTGTGTGATATTACACATAATGGTGTTTGCTAGAATATCCATATCCATTACCTAAACAATACCTATTAACGAATACTTCAGTGATCTTCAATGCTTTTGGGTTGTACAATATTTCTACCAGCTGTGCCCAGCCTGAAACATGTCCACCCACAGCTTAATTACTGCTCATATTACACTGTATTGGTGACCTGTGGGCCTTGACACTTAATCACAATGAGAAGCCACTACCGTGAAATAATCATTTTGCATAAAGCAGAACCCAGTGCCCATTCCTATATAGTATCTGTCCTAAAATAGCTGCCATTTTGCCAGCATTTAAAAACTATAAAAATAGGACGCAATAAAATGTTATAATGATCCATGTTGAATGGAATGGGGCTTTTGGCTAAAAACACCAAATTACTAGTAAACTTAAAACATCTACTTTCTTTATTTCCTCATACACAAGTCCCAGAACAGAGCACCCAACACAGCTTTTTATTATGTCATTTTAAAGATGAACCAAAACACACACACACACACACACACACACACACTATGGACTTACCCTGTACTACAAGGGTTAAATGCTTGTTTAGCTTAGGCATAATAGAACAAGCTGTAAGGGCTTTTTTCAGACAGGCCATGGGGGGGGTTAAAAAACAGACAGCTGAGCCACCATTTTAACACACCCTGGCCATCCATCCAAAATGTAGCCAGACAGAGCTGTAAAAATGCTATGCTTTGTAGCATTTTTGACTCGGGGGGGCAGAATGTGAACAGGGTCCTTTCCTTCCACTCAGGTCTCAGATTACCCTCAGCTCTCTGCTGTGCAGTATGCAAGACCGCAGCTTTTTGAAGCTCAGAAGTCCTGTGTAAATTCTGGACTTTGAAAGGATGTAGAGGAGAGAGGGCTGCAGATAAACAGCTACAACTTATGTAGGAGGATTTGTCTCATCTCTGTATCACCTGAGGCCAGTCACCTCACTGGGTATATGCATGGTTTACAACCACTTTAATCAGGCCATACAGAAGATGGGTACTAACAAATTGCTCCATCAACACAAACAAGATGGACTCTCCACTGTCAGACTACACTAATCAGCAGCTACATCCACTGATCAAGAAAAGTTTTTCAACATTCTCAAATTCTCTGAGCATTTTTTTTATATATCCTCTCGTCTAACACCCAGTCATGTCAACTTATGAAGGGTATAAATCATCAGGGATTCTTGGTTGATTAATATTGAACCAAGAACTCCTTTACACACATTTTTTCCACGTGTATGCCCGAAAATAAGACATACCCCGAAAGTAAGCCCTACTGCGATTTTTTGGGAAGGCTGCAATATAAGCCCTACCCCAAAAATAAGCCCTAGTTCGGAAGGGTTGTGCTGTGTGGTCAATACCTTTTGTTGCGGCGCTGCTTAGCTGATCCCCGCTGCTCTCCTCCTCTTCTGTCAGTGGGGGATCTCGGGCCCCCCTCCTCCTGCTGTGCTCGGAGCAGGAAAAGACCATTCAGGTGGTACATGGAAGCGCCGAGCGGCACGCAGCCGATTCCCCGCTGCTCTCCTTCTGCCAGCTCTCAGTGGGGGATCTCGGGCCCCCCTCCCTCTGCCGTGCCCGGAGCAGGAAAAGACCGTTCAGGCGGTACATGGAAGCGCCACTCAGCTGATCCCTCACTGCTCTCCTTCTGTCAGTCGTCAGCAGGGGGGGGGGGATCTCAGGGCCCCCTCTCTCTGTAGTGCATGGAACGCTGAGGAAGATGCGTGCACTTTAAATTGCATAGAGCTGTAATGTAGTGCATTTTATGAGTTTACAGGCACTTTTAACTTTGTTCCACTGGCCACTGGGGATTTCTGACAGGCAGGGAGTAGGATGGGGAGAGAAGACAGCACCTGATAAGCCCTACCCCGAAAATAAGCCCTACTGGGTCTTTTGTTGAAAAAATTTATATAAGACCCAGGCTTATTTTCGGGGAAACACAGTATAGACGAATTTAAAAGATTTATTGTGATGAGCATCTGTCAGCCAACTCCTTTTTTTTCTTTTTACACTTTTTCTGGATTTATATATATTTTTCTCAATTTTTTTCTCTTTTTATAACCCAGTATAGACGATGCGATTTGCATATCGCATCGACATAGGTTCAATAATAGCGATGAGTGCCTGGGAGTTTCGTTTTTTTTTTTTTTAACCAGTCCGGGGGTTGTTGTCACTATAATTAATGTGCATGATCAGGAATAATCATGAGTCTTTATGGATCTCATGGTATATGCCTCAACTCCGATTGTACTTAGTATATCAGCACATTTAGTTAGCCACCCAGTTAACTGCAATACCGTCAATGGCCGCAGAGGTGTATGGAGGGACTCGATGTTCAGATTACATGGCGTTAGCCGACCATTAAGTCAAAAACAATTTTTATTATGATTTAAGATGCTTTGTTTTAAAAGTTTAGGAAGCCACTATCGAGGTGTACGCTAACCTGAGTCGCAAAGTATGTAGGCAATTTAAGGTTGCCTCTCCTGTTCCGTAGAGCAGTGTTTCTCAACTCCAGTCCTCAAGGCGCACCAACCGGTCATGTTTTCAGGTTTTCCATTATTTTGCACAGGTGATATGATCTGCTTCACTGCCTTAGTAATTACCACAGCCGTTTCCTCTGAGGGAAATCCTGAAAACATGACCTGTTGGAGCGCCTTGAGGACTGGAGATGAGAAACACTGCCGTAGAGTACGGACATCTGCCCCATTCCAAAATTGTGGTTTTGGAGATCAGAGCTGGGCGTTACCTTTTGAACTGTAGTGTATTTATGGCAGTGAGTCAGCATGCCGCCTGTGCCCCTGGAAGACGTCATCTGTGACGAAATGGCGTAGGGAGGAGCAGCATGCTGACGTCACTGCGTGCTGTGCCAGTCCCAGAAGCAACAGGCTGCGATCGAGAGCCGGCCGGCTTGAATGCGTTTTTAAAACGCCAGATAACATTGCACTTACAATTAAGCGGATGATATCTATTTTTAATAATAAATGCTTTTAAAAAATTGGATTACACTATGGAAGCATCTTTCGTTTTTGCATGAGGAACAACACGAATAACACTATTACTGTGGACATCTGGGTTGGAAATTCTGCCGTCACCCTGTCAAAGTGTAGAGACCTAAGGCTGGGGAAATAACCGCAAGCGCATACGATCTCCCTAAACAAGAGATCTAAAAATCTGGTAAGCGGCAGCAATATATTGGTGGAGGATCTTTCCATAACCCTTATCACTCCTGCTTGGGTGTTGTGTTTTCACCGTGGAATATGGGTGCGAGGAATTTTTACCTGTGAACTGTTATCCAGAATCTCACTTGCAGTGGGACATTTTGTTTTTAGTAGTCCAACAGTGTGGACTGAACGTTCAGAGGGTTCACCTAGCCCTCTTATTTTACCTTCATAGATTTGGACTCTGAGGGCTCACATATTGTTCTTACTTTTCACTATTGGAATATTCTTATTCACTTATATTTTTATGTTTATCATACATGTTTCACTAATATACGGTCCAGGGCTCGACAATCCCCGGGCGCCAGGTCGCCATTGCGACTAGAATTAGCGACCTGGGGCATCCTGTGTCTCCGTGAAACCCCCCCCCCCCCCCCCCCCCGCGCGCAATCGCATCAGGCCGGCCGGTAATGGAGGCCGCGGCTTTGCGGCCTTCTGCAGGCCTATGCTTCTCTGTAGGCATATGCTTCCTTCTGTGATCTGGCTCCATCTTGTGGTGGCCGTTGGTATGACATACAACCAGCAATGCTAATGGAGCTTGCCCTGTGTTTCCACTGCCCCATCTCCTTCCCTCTAATTACAACCCCCAAACATTATATATATTTTTTATTCTAACACCCATGAGAATAAAATGGTGGTCATTGCAATACTCTGTCACACCGTATTTGCGCAGCGGTCTTACAAGCGCACTTTTTTGGGAAAAAAATACTTTTTTTTTTTATTAAAAAATAAGACAACAGTAAAGTTAGGCCAATTTTTTGTTTTTTAGATTGTGAAAGATAATGTTACGCTGAGTAAATTGATACCCAACATGTTACGCTTAAAAATTGCGTGCGCTCGTGGAATGGCGACAAACTTTTACCCTTTAAATCTCCATAGGCGACGTTTAAAAAATTCGACAGGTTGCATGTTTTGAGTTACAGAGGAGGTCTAGGGCTAGAATTATTGCTCTCTACCAATCGCGGCGATACCTCACGTGTGGTTTTAACACTGCTTTCATATGCGGGCGCTACTCACGTATACGTTCGCTTCTGCGCGCAAGCTCGGCGGTACGGTGTGCGTTCCTGGCTCCTAACTTTTTTAGCTGGCTCTTAGATTCCAAGCAAATTTGTCAAGCCCTGATATGGTCCATTATCAGAAGCATAGAGGGTTCATTCTTTCTTTACTTTTTGACATTTATTTCACGTGTCATTTAATATGGACACAGCACTATACTCAGCGCAGCTTTTTTTATTTTTGTTTTACCTTAGTGTGTGTATGTGTGTATGTCCTAACATTAAGTTGCAGCAGTATCATTTCGATTTTCTAGGAACAGCGCAGTAATTTAATTTTCAAATTCTCAAATGATCGTCTTCTGTCAAGCATGGATGGCCACACACACACACACACAAACACAATTAAAATTCATCCAGTTCAGTGCATGGTCTGTCCATGATCAGCTTTAGAACAGGTGACAGAGGGCCAGCAGAAGCAGCCAATCAGAAATTGCAGCAATGCACACGGGTTGGCAGAGAATATACCAACAACTGGAAAGAACCGTGTGATAGTCTGATCAGTGTGTTGATTCTCCTTTGACCAACCAGCAAGGACAGGGGGGGTGGGGGTGTCTGGAACCTGCTATAATAGGGTAGCCATAATACAGCTCCCAGACCTTGCTATAGAGTCTGGTAGGTGTGGCTATTTTACAAGACTGGATTTAAACTTTGTTTTTTTCAAATGTGCATTTAGCCATTTGCCTAAAATGTCAGATAAAGCTGAGCGCCAAAGTAAAGAAAAATCCCCCTCTGAAGTGGGGCTCCCGTGCATGGCAAGGGTTAAATGCTTAGGCCTAGGGTACCAGTAACAAGGAATTTTACTTCCCTAATCCCATGTTCCCAGCAGACTACCTCCACGCTATGCAAACGGCGCCCACAGCCTCTTCTCAAAAGCACTGCATCATAGGCTAGGACAGCGAGGGACCGCCCACAAGCCGGAGAATCAGGAAGAAGCAGAGATTCCGGAGAAGCAAGGAATAAGGTAAGGAAAAGCCCCACTACAAGGGAGGAGGTTTCTTTTGCCCGGAGTTCAGCTTTAAATATGCAATTTTATTATATCCAACTTTAATCAGGAGCGCTGCATTTCAATGTTGGATCAGGAGCTTGTGCACACAAGGCCCAACGTTTACACACCATTCCACAGAACTGTATTACAGAAATCCAATGCTCCGTGACAAAGGTGTCATCCGTCCCCTGACAGTTGAGAAGATTACACAGCGGGGGATAATCCAGTATGTAATTCCAATCAGACTCCTGTCTACGTCCTGACAAATTACACACCCTTATCACAGGTGACACTTTGGCATGATAGCCACAATGAGAAAATTAGACTCCTACTATACTACACGTACTTAGAATACCCACATGGGATCCGAGCCCGAGAATGTATAGAGGCCGAGATGTCACAAACCCTTTATCATCACTTAACTTACACAAAGTATTACACTCAGATCCAGGCAGGGCCTATATACAAATACACAGAATAAACAAAAAGTCAGTATATGTAACCAGGGGAAAGGTTAGAAGGGTTACCTACCACATTTAAAGGAGAACTCTGGTCTAAGTAAAAAAGGAGAGAATATTAATCACAGAGTTCTTGAAATTGAAAATCAGAAATTAAACACATATACCAGGGTGGATATAAATATATATATATATATATATATATATATATATATATATATATATATTTTTTAAAATGCTTTTGGAGTAAAAAAATAAATAAGAAAAATCTAAAAAGATATTAATGTATCTTAACCCCTTCCATACCGGGCCATTGGGAAATGACGCCGGCAGGAACCCTCTCTCCCTCCGGGTGGACATCATATGACGTCCTCCACTTTGAGGGGGGATATCTGAATGATGCCTGCAGCTAGAGGCATCATTCAGATATCCTTGTTTAGAGCCGGCGATCCTGCGCACCATAAGAACGATCATAGCGGCGATTCCGCCGCTTGATCGTTCTTATAGGCGGCGGGAGGGGACATCCCCCCCCCCATCCGGTGCTTCTCCGGGCTCTCCCGTGCGATCGGGGACCCGGAGAGAATCGTCGGCGCCGGTGGTGGGTCACGTGAGGAGCATAGAGATGACTGGTGACCAGATGGTCACCAGTCATCTCTATGATTGTCGGAGGCCCGGGCGTGATGTGATGACGTCACGCCCGGGTCCAGAAAAGTAAACAAAGCCGCCATTGCGGCTGTAAGTATGAGATCAGTGAAATTTTTCACTGATCTCATGCTTTCCAGCCTGGAGGAGAGATGTGGGGTCTTATTGACCCCGCATCTCTCCATAAAGAGGACCTGTCACACACATTCCTATTACAAGGGATGTTTACATTCCTTGTAATAGGAATAAAAGTGTAACAACAACAACAAAAAATAAATAAAAGTAAAACGCCCGTCCAAACGCCCGTCCAATAGCTTGCGCTTAGAAGCGAACACACACTTAAGTCCCGCCTGCATATGTAAACGCCGTTCAAACTACATATGTGAGGTATCGCCGCGTGCGTTAGAGCGCGTGCAACAATTCTAGCACTAGACCTCCTCTGTAATTCTAACCCGGTAACCTGTAAAATTTTCCAAAGTGTCGCCTATGGAGATTTTTAAGTACCGAAGTTTGGCGCCATTCCATGAGTGTGCGCAATTTTAAAGCGCGACATGTTGGGTATCTTTTTACTCGGCGTAACATAAGCTCTCATATTTTACAAAAAAAAAATTGGGCTAACTTTACTGTTTTGTTAATTCATGAAACCATTTTTTTCCCCCAAAAAAAGGTTTTTGAAAAATTATTGCGCAAATACCGTGCAAGATAAAAAGTTGCAACGACCGTCATTTTATTCCCTAGGGTGTCTGCTAAAAAAAACATATATATATTGTTTGGGGGTTCTGAGTAATTTTCTAGCAAAAGAATGATGATTTGTACATGTAGGAGAGAAGTGCCAGAATAGGCCCGGTATGGAAGTGGTATAAAAAGCCCTGTATGGAAGTGGTTAAATAGAAAACAGTTTATTCAGCATGAAATTGAGCTTAGTTATGTAGCATGAGGCTGTATATTCTGTAATATTTAAATTATTAGTAAACTCAATGAATTCAAGCTCTGCAAGCGATAACATGCACTGCATTGTGTGAATGCATCAATTTCACAGTAACCATGAGATAAAACAAAGATCAGGAATATTCCTTTATCCCATCGTTTTGAAAATCTATGTAAACTACAAACTGTATGATTGAATCGGTTCGGATATCGCTGTTTTACTAACCTGACAGCTTAATATTCTACATAGGAAACCTTAATTTTGTTTGCAAATCTTAACGATTCTAACTACCAGTAAGAATAAGTCCTTACATTTAAAGAGCACCTGTCATTTCAGATTCATCATGGCAGCGCCTATTAGCGGACATCCACTCAGCTGCTGCTGCCACGTCCCTCACCTTGTTGCGTCACTGCCGCATCACCAGCCATCCCATTTAAGTTAATGGGACTGTCGGTGAGTCAACAGTGGGTCAGAGGAGGAGCCACTGCGGGACAGAGATGACAGTTGATCTTGAAAAAAATTATGATTTAAAATTGACTCGATTTAAAAATCAAGCCTTTTTTACTAGTGATTTAAATCAAATCCACACTGACGTATACCCAGCTTTAGCCTTTTCTTCCACTTTAAAGCCTAGGGCTCCATTCATATTAGCGTGTCTGCAAAGTCGTGCACTTGATCCGACTTTACATTCTCTGGACTAAAGATGCATCCAAAGTTGCACCAAACTAGTGTAGCAATACCCTCTTCAGGAAAGTCTGTAGTAATGCAAGATGTAAAACCTCAAACAGTTATACTGCATAAGAAAAATAAAGCCTAACTGAGAAGTAGAAGGTACAGAAGAGTAGGGGAAGGTTCAGGCACAAAAGTTGACAAAGGTAGAAGTTCAAAGTCACTCACCACTCAATGTTAGAGTGGGTATTGGTCACCCGGATAGTCCCCTCTCACATGGCCTAGCAGCCGGGATGACACACGAATCAGCAAGAGGGCAGTCTCTGCCACCGACCTGTTTGAAGTTGAGCAATGGATAGTCCAGGAATTCTCTGCCACAGGATTTCAAAGTCCCAAACTTCCAACCGTGCAGTTTAAAGAGCCTTTAGGCCAATTCGGCAAACTGCAGGGCTTGTGGTGTAATGGATCCCTCCTTAATAAAGTTGCCAGGCCTCACCCGAGACAGCAGTATTGTGCCGGTCTCCTCCAAGGCAGGAGCTCCCCTGGTCTCCTTCATTAAGATGCTTTCTCCCCATTTAGAGAATGGACAGCTTGGGATCCCTTCTCCGGATATAGGCCCCAGCCAGCCTAGCTGGGCCTACTAAGAAGCGATGCAGCCTCGGGCCAACGTGGCCCGAGACCAGGACGCCCCCCCCCCCACACACACACACACACACACACACACGGAGGGCTGCGAACAAACCCCAATCAATGGCGTCTGCCCCTTAAGTATCCCCTCCCAGCAGGCACAGCTGGTTAACCACTCCCACTACACCATATTCTGTCCATATTCCAACAAGTGCCTGAGGTGGTAACACCACCTACAGGCAAAAAAGGGAAAAATCACTACCAGGCAAACCATAACTGAGACAGAGGCGAATTTAAATGTAATTATCAACCGTCTGAGCCCAACTACTGGCTCAGACATCCCTCTAAATTTGAATAGCGTCCCAACCATTTGGGATGGGCGCTACACTAGTTTTTTAAATTGCTGCGACTTTAAGATAACTTTGAGGTTCAAAGGTGCATCACAAGTGTGAATGGAGCCTTAGTGCAGCCGAAAGCACAGAGAACACAAGGAAATAACAGTCAGCAGCATGCGTCTTTTGTGCGGATTCCTCTTCTGTTAGTGAAAATATTTTCTCGCCCTGCCTCCGTACCCCTGCCACAGTGGACGTTTATACACTAATGGGCCGTCACAGGCTCTCATCAAGAAAGCCAGACTATATCCTTTTTACCCAGCTGCTGCATTCACAGAAGCCGATCTATGAATGGAGGACTGGCTGATGATTCATTCATAGTTGTCCCAATCTATGCTGCACACCCAGTATAAAAAGAGATCTGTGTATTTACTGAGAATAACCTTCTTGATCCTCCTCAGTCTGGCTATCGCCCCCCACTCCACAGAAACTGCTCTTCCAAAACTCAAACTCACTGCTAATGGTTGAATCCAATGCATACTATTCTGTACTCCTACTCCTGGACCATTCTGCAAAATGGGAAGAAATTCTGGACAGCCACACTCCAAAAAAGTTTTTGCCTTTTATTCAAAAAATGGACATCAAAAATACATGCCACAGCAGAACAGAATGGACAGAAGAGCTGACGCGTTTCACACTAACAGCGTCACACAGCAGGAACCTCCAATTCAAGCGGAACGGCCGAAGAAAATAGAAGGGGAAGAAGAAGCCGGAGCAAGATGCGGACGAGAACACCGAAGGAAAGAGGAAGATGGAGGAAGAAACCCGAATGGAGAAAAGAAGAAGATGGAAGAAAGGAGAAGACATTAATAAAGGAATTTTCAAAAACCGGCTATTGCCATTTTTGACACTTTCTCCGTGAAATGGTAGGGGTACCCCTTACCAATTCACATGGGGGGGCGGGATCTGGGGGTCCCCTTTGTTAAAGGGGTCTTCCAGATTCCGATAAGCCCCCTGCCCGCAGACCCCCACAACCACCGGGCAATTTTTTTTTTTACATTTGGGGTGGAGTTCCCCTTAAAATCCATACCAGATCTGAAGGGCCTGGTATGGATATTTGGGGCAACCGCACGCATTTTTTTTTTAATCTGCGGCAGGGTTCCCCTTTAATATCCATTCCAGGGCCTGGTAATTGAATTTGGGGGAACCCCCCCACGCTTTTTTTTTTTATATCTATGACTTTTCTATGTATTGCCGGGAGCCGACAATTCATTAATAGCCGCGAGTGAGTGAGTTTTAAATTCCTTTTTTTTTTCCCTTCAGAAATGACACATTGTGCAGGGACAGTTCTAAGCACGGGAAACAGCGCTAATAGTCCTCAGAAGTTCTGGTCCCCATTGACTTCAATGGGGGTTCGGGGTAAAGTTCGGTCCCGAACTTTTTTCCGAAGTTCGGTCGAACCCGAACATCCAGGTGTCCTCAACTCTAGTTGTAATTTATTTGTATTGTATTTTAGGACGACAACTTTACTGACTAAATGAAAATCGTACGATCTGGTATCGTACAAGGACAATTTTCGTGCTTGTCCGATCTAATAATATTGGATGAACTGTCGTGATCGGCTCTTGAAAGCTCTGTACTAACGCCCCGCCTCCCTGTGACACATGGATTTCACGGGGACTTTCCCCGTGGTGTCAGAGGGGGGCGGGGCCACCGGGTACCGGCGGACCCAGAGAAGAACTGAAGAACTGAAGCGTCACACAGCGGGAACCTCCAATTCAAGCGGAGCGGCCGAAGAAAGAAGAAGGGGAAGAAGAAGCCGGAGCAAGATGCGGACGAGAACACCGAAGGAAGAAGGAAGGGAGAAAAAAAAAAAAAAGGATGGAAGAAAGGAGAAGACATCAATAAAAGGAATTTTCAAACACCGGCTATTGTAATTTTTTACACTTTCTTTGTGAAATGGTAGGGGTACAATGTACCCCTTACCAATTCACATGTGGGGGGGGGATCTGGGGGTCCCCTTTGTTAAAGGGGTCTTCCAGATTCCGATAAGCCCCCTGCCTGCAGACCCCCACAACCACCGGGCAAGGGTTGTGGGGATGAGGCCCTTGTCCCCATCAACATGGGGACATCCTCCCCATGTTGAGGGCATGTGGCCTGGTACGGTTCAGGGGGGGGGGGGGGGAGCGCTCTCTCGTCCCCCCTCTTTTCCTGCGGTCTGCCAGGTTGTGTGCTTGGATAAAGGGTCTGGTCTTTTGGGGGTACTCCACGCCATTTTTTTTTTACATTTTGGGGTGGAGTTCCCCTTAAAATCCATACCAGATCTGAAGGACCTGGTATGGATATTTGGGGGAACCGCACGCATTTTTTTTTTAATCTGCGGCAGGGTTCCCCTTAATATCCATCCCAGACCTGAAGGGCCTGGTAATTGAATTTGGGGGGACCCCCACGCTTCCCCCCCCCCCCCCCCCATCAATGACTTTTCTATGCACTGCCGGGAACCGACAATTCATTAATAGCCGCGAGTGAATTTTAAATGACTTTCTCCCCCCCCCCCCCCTTCAGAAATTACATTTTGTGCAGGGACAGTTCTAAGCATGGAAAACAAGTGCGACTTTGCATGCATATTGCCGAACACCGGACCCAAACCTACAGTGAATTGTTCGGGACTCCAAAACCCAAAAGTTCGGTACGGACCCGAACTTTACAGTTCGGGTCCGCTCAACCCTAATTACAACCCATGAGATCACTTCCGATTTTTTATTCTGTCGTACGAGAATTTGTGACTATAGTAACCTATTCAATTTCTACTTGCGACTAGTAGGCGAAAAAAGTCGGACGATCTGTCGTCAGATTTTTGGAGCGTGTGGAAGAAGGGGCATAAGAGGAGAGGAGTTTACGGCCTTTAGTTCCTCTTGAAATCAGGGTGAGCAGCTCATTCCCGCACACTTACACAAGCTCACTGCACACAGACACCTCAAGTTGTATGAACACACAGCCCTTTTACGGATTTTACATCAGTGGTAGTTAACCAATGTTTTCATTGATTATTCATTATCAAAAGACAGCAGACACACAACAACAGGATATGGCCAGAGACGGCAGGCATGATGCTCGAGGCGGCCAAAGATGACAAGCTTGGTGCCCGAGGCGGCCACAGACGCCAGGTATGGTTTGCGAGGCGGCCACAGACGGCAGACGCGCTACAGGAGAGGGCCAGAGGCAGCGGACGCGCTACAGGAGGAGAGGGCCAGAGGCAGCGGACGCGCTATACAGGAAACGACGGCCACAGGCGGATGCGCTATACAGGAGACGACAGCCACAGGCGGCGGACGCGCTATACAGGAGACGACGGCCACAGGCGGCGGACGCGCTATACAGGAGACGACGGCCACAGGCGGCGGACGCGCTATACAGGAGACGACGGCCACAGGCGGCGGACGCGCTATACAGGAGACGACGGCCACAGGCGGCGGACGCGCTATACAGGAGACGACGGCCACAGGCGGCGGACGCGCTACAGGAGATGGCGGCCACGAACACGCTACAGGAGACGGCGGACGCGCTACAGGAGACAGCCACAGACTGCGGAGGCGGACACGGCCACGGCCACAGGAGACGGAGACGGACACGGCCACAGGAGACGGACACGGCCACAGGAGACGGACACGGCCACAGGAGACGGACACGGCCACAGGAGACGGACACGGCCACAGGAGACGGACACGGCCACAGGAGACGGACACGGCCACAGGAGAAGGACACGGCCACAGGAGAAGGACACGGCCACAGCCACAGGAGAAGGACACGGCCACAGGAGAAGGACACGGCCACAGGAGAAGGACACGGCCACAGGAGAAGGACACGGCCACAGGAGAAGGACACAGGCTGGAACTCACTATAACAGGGCACTAGTGAAACACAGATTAGTGTGCACCAAAACAAAATGCGTCCATATTTTATGTCCTAGGCCCCATTCACTAGTGTAGAGAGAACCTGCGTCCCCTAGGGTGCCCACGTGTCCCGGGACATTCCCGCAATTAGCAGGTCTGTCCCCGGTCCCGGGCACCTTCATTCCGGGACAATACAGTGTCCCGGAATTGCCCCCTGGCCCTAGACCGATCTGATGCCCCCTAAAATATCCCTCACATCGATGCTGTCACTCACAGCCTGTGGTGGACCCCTGGCTGGTGAGACCCTTTTTACAGTTTGGAAATGTGGTCACCCTAGCGTCCCCATGCATTTTTTTTTTTTCGGTGCATCTGCACATAACGCACATCGGTCAATCTCTTCATCTTCCTGAACCTTTCCTATGAAGTATCGGTAGTAAAAGGCACACGGGCTCAGTGCATTTGGGGTTTCAATAACAAGCACACCGTGTGTTTGCAGCACATTATTCCCAGGCCCTGCGTGTTCCGGCGTCAGTGCATCCTAAATGTTGGTCATTGCATGCCATGCAGTACAAATATGACAATGTGGCAGGTTGTCATGAATTTGGCGCCAGCCTCCTCAGACATGTCACTATGCTTCACTGAATGACCCCCAGTGTGAGGAGAGACCAGCACGAGCACAGCCCACCCCCCGGTGACGTCACCAGCCCGGGCTCCCGGTGCCCTCCAGTCACGCCGCACAGGCCGCTCCTACCTCCGTCTAGCGGGGCCGCTCCTTGCACGGTGCACACAGAGCGGGGAGGAATGTGGGATCTCCCGGTGACGCGGTGTGTCCGGTCTCGGAGTACAGGCCACAATGACACGTAGACGGGGAGCTGTGTACACGGAGCTCACATTTCACAGCTCTGGCCGGAGTGTGTCTGTTTTTTAAAGGAGCCCGCCCTGTCAGGAGGAATGCTGCGTGCCTGCCCCAATTCCATTCACATTGCCCCACCCCATGAAGGGCACAGAGCTATAATGTCTTCTTATTGTCGTCTCACATCTCTGCCCTCTATGAGGAATGGACATTAACCCCTTCATGCCTAAGCCTGTTTCTGACTGTTGTTAAAATCAGTATTTATTGCTACAAAATGACTTTGAACCCTCAAACATTCTATATATTACCTAGAGAATAAAATGGCGATCATTTCAATATTTTATGTCGCTGTATTTGTGCAGCGGCCTTTGAAATAGTTGTTTTTTTTGGAAGAAATACACTTTCATCTTTCATGAATTAAAACTAAACAGTAAAGTTAGCCCAATTTTTTTGTATAATGTGAAAGCTGATGTTACGCCGAGTAAATAGATACCTAACATGTCATTCTTTAAAATTGCGCACACACGTGGAATAGCGACAAACTACAGTACCTAAAAATCTCCATAGGCAACGCTTTAAAATTTCTACAGGGTACCAGTTTACAGTTACAGAGGAGATCTTGCACTAGAATTATTGCTCTCGCCTTAACGATCGCGGCCATATCTCACATGTGTTGTTTGAACACTGTTTTCATTTGTAGGCGCGACTAACGTTTGCGTTCACTTCTGCGCGCAAGTTTGTAGAGACGGGGCACTTTAACTTTTTTTTTCTTATTTATTAATTTTTTTGTTTAGTTTTTACACTGTTCCTTCATTTTTTTTATTTTTGATCACTTTTATTGCTGTCAGAAGGAATGTAAACATCCGTTGTGACAGTAATGGGCAGTGACAGGTACTCTTTATAGAGAGATCTGGGGTCTATAAGACCCAAAACCCCTCCTTTGCACTTAAAAGCATTCAAAACGCCAAGTTTAGCTGTTTTGAATACTGTAATTTTTTTTTAAATCTTGTGCCTTTAAAGGGGTTGTAAACCTTCCCATTTTTTCACCTTAATGCATCCTATGCAATAGGTGAAAAAATATCCAATAATTGCCGTCTGTATCACAGGCGCGCGCCCGCAAGCTAACCCCCTTGGGAGAGCGCTTCCCATGAAGGGGGTTAGCTGATGCGGGGAGGAGCCAACACAGCCGCCGAGGGACCCCAGAAGACCAGGATCGGGACCACTCTGTGCAAAAAGAGCTGCACAGTGGAGGTAAGTTAAACATGTTTGTTATTTAAAAGATTTTTTTTTTTATCCTTTACAACCCCTTTAACCACTTCAATACCATGCACTTATACACCTTCCTGCCCAAACCAATTTTCAGCTTTCAGCGCTGTCGCAATTTGAATGACAATTGCGCAGTCATGCTACACTGTACCCAAACAAATTTTTTATCATTTTGTTCCCACAAATAGAGCTTTCTTTTGGTGGTATTTGATCACTGTCAGGGTCACCTGTGGCCAGGTGACAGATGCACACCGTAGGGGGACAGGAGTGCACCGCGAGGTAGTGAACCCTATGGCTGGCTTCTGCGGATAGGAAACTGGGTGGTTGTGGAAAGCGGGACCAGAGGAGCACAACCGGGATCCAAACGGAAGCTGGAGCCAAGATTCCCCAGGGCGCGGAGTCTAAGACCCAGCTGGTCTTCTCCAGGGCCTCTAGTGGTGAGGATGTTATGCTGCAGGCTGGGACCAGGTCGCGGCCCCTGGAGTTTCCTAGCTCACGCCCCGTAGGATAAGGGGAAAGGAGGGGAAGCAGCAGCACAAGATAAGAGAGAACCGAACAACAAGCTGAAGGTCAGGGGCCACAAGCAGACAAGGATAACGAAAGGACGAGCCGAAGGTCAAGGGTCACGAGCAGACAGGGATAGTCGGGGACAAGCCAATAAAGTAACGGAGAGACAGACGTAGCACACGGCAGGCAGGAACCCAAACACACAATGCCTAACAAACACGTTGATCAGCCAAGCAGGCTTGCAGTGCACAGGTTAATATAGTGTTCTGTGATAGGGCCTGGGGTGGAGTCAGGCTGGGAGGAGATTATAAAGGAAGCCAGGTGAAAGGGTTCTGGCCTCTAAGATGAACACATGGGAAGGAAGGTAAGCTGACAGACAAACACTACTGCATATCCATGACAATCACCTCTGCAAAAAAATTTTTTTTGCGCAACAAATAAAAAAGCGAAAATTTTGAAAAAAACTAAGTTTTTCTTTGTTTTTGTTACATTTTTTTGTAAATAAGTACCTTTTCTTCTTCAATGACGGGCACTGATATGGCTGCACTGACGGGCACTGATAAGGCGGCACTGATCGGCACCAATGAGGTGGCACCAATGAGGTGGCAGTGATGGGCACTCATAGGCGGCACTGATGGGTACTTATGGGTGGCACTGATAGGTGGCACAGAATGGCACTGATAGATGGGCACTGATAGGTGGCATTGATGGACACTGGTGGGTGGCATTGCTGGGCATCACAAATTTTGTTGGTGTAATGATGGTGCCAGTCAGTGCCCATTTGTGGGCACTGATTAGCATATGTTATCTATACATTTGTACATGTGGATGGCCAGGGGGGACTTACCTGGCCATCCACATGTTAGGCGCTTCCCTGGTGGTCCTGGGCGGCATCCTGGTGGTCCAGTGTGGGCATCCAAAGGGGGGCAGCGCTGATAAACAATCAGCGCGAACCCCCCCTGTTAGGAGAGCCGCCGATTGGCTCTCCTCTACTCACGTCTGTCAGACGCGAGTGAGGAAAAGCCGATCAACGGCTCTTCCTGTTTACATCGTGATCAGCCATGATTGGACACGGCTGATCATGTGGTAAAGAGCCTCCGCCGGAGGCTCTTTACCGAGATTGGTGTTTTGCGGCGTGTCAGACTGACACACCGATCGCCGCGATGCGTGCCCCCTCGGGCGGCTGTTATCCTGCTGGACGTCATATGACGCTCAGTCAGGATAACTGAACCACCGCCCGGCCGTCATTTTACTATAGGCCGGGCGGGAAGTGGTTAAAGTGGTTGTAAACCCAACCACACAACTTGCACCTACAGGTAAGCCTATATTAAGGCTTACCTGTAGGTGCAAGAAATATCTCCTTAACCTACACGGTTAAAGAGATATTTGCAGAAAACCCTGCAACGACGTCTACGTCGCATGCGCGTCGTAGACAACGGCGCAGGCGCACTGAGTGTTGCCGGTTTTCTCAATGGGAGATTGCCGGCCCCGCGTGCATGTATGTGACGTCATCGCCGCTCCGGCCAATCACAGAGCCGGAGCGGCTATACACTGACGGCAGTGACGGGACATCGAGGCAAGATGGCAGCGGAGGGGACTGAGGAGGACTTCGGGGGCTTCGATCCCAGGTAAGTGCAGCATAATGAGCTTGTATGCTATGAATACTAGCTCATTATGGCTTTCTTTTGCAGGATTTTTTTTTTCTGGCTTTACTTCCTCTTTAAGTCTCCAATAAACAGGAAGTGATGTCATGACATCACTTCCAGGTTACTAGATCCGAGACCCTATCAAAGCCGATTCCAGCTTTTTTTTTCCAATTTGGACATTTTCACTTAGGGGTGTACTCACTTTTGTTGCCAGCAGTTTAGACATTAATGGCTGTGTTGAGTTATTTTTAGGGGACAGCAAATATACAAGCTGTACACTCACTACTTTACATTGTAGCAAAGTGTAATTTCTTCAGTGTTGTGACATGAAAACATATAATAAAATATTTACAAAAATGTGAGGGGTGTACTCACTTTTGTATATATACTGAATTTATTTTTATTTTTTTTATACTTGTAATGGCGGTGATCAGCGACTTATAGTGGGAATGTGACACTAACTGATGCTGAGTGGAAAATTATATACTGTCACTGTACTAATGACACTTTCTGGGAAGGGTTTAGGTCTGTGCCTAACAAGTGTTAATGTGTGTATTATGTGCTGCTTTTTACTAAAAATCTTCTCTCTGCTTTGAACTCCCTGTACCTGGAAGCACTGAGTGACAAACTGGTACACTATATTACCAAAAGTATTGGGACGCCTGCCTTTACACGCAAATGAACTTGAACCATTTGCCTACAGTGCGCTTTCACCCTCTTCCTGCCCAGGCCAATTATCAGCACTGTCACAATTTGAATGACAATTGCGGGGTCATGCTACACTGTAACCATGTGAATTTGTGAACTTTTTTTATCATATCATCATGGTATTTAATCACTGCTGGGTTTTTTATTTTTTACAAAAAAAAAAAAGACCAATTAAAAAAAAAAAAAAAAGTTTTTTCTCAGTTTCTGTCAGTAAATTTAGTAAATAGGTAATTTTTCTCCTTCACTGATGTGCGCTGATGAGGCGGCACTGATGGGCACTGATAGGCTGCACTGATGAGGTGGCACTTATGGGCACTGATGAGGCGGCACTGATTAGGTGGCACCGATAAGGAGGCACTAATATGCCGCATTTATGGGCACTGACATGTGGCACTGATGAGCACTGATAGGCGGCACTGATGGGTGGCACTAGTGGGCACTGATAGGCAGCACTGGTGAGCACTGATAGGTGGCATGGATAGACAGCACTGATGGATAGCAATGATGGGCAGCACTGACTGGCATCACTAATGGGCACTGATTGGTGGCACTTGTGAGCACTGATTGCTGCCACCGGTGGCGCTTTATTGTTATCAGGGCACTCATGATCAGTGCCCTGATTACATGTCTCGATCTCCCCTGCAAGGAGATGCCGCTGATCGGCTCTCCTCGCCACACACTCTGTCAGTGTGAGGCGATAAGAGCCGATTACCGGCATTTACATGTGATCAGGGCCCCACTATGTCCTAGCAACATGGTGCAGCTGCGACTGCCGTGCTGCGCACCCCCGTGGGTGTGCGGGAGCAACCGTTTGGGTGCGCTGTCATATAACGTCCACCTAGAACGAGAGCCGCACCGTCCCACTGTCATTTGAAGGTGGGTGGGCAGCAAGCAGTTAATGACACCCCAGTCTTAATCCGTCGGGTTCAATATTGAGTTGGCCCACCCTTTGTAGCCATAACAGCTTCAACTCTTCTGAGAAGGCTGTCCACAAGGTATAGGAATGTGTCTAGGGGAATGTTTGACCATTCTTCCAGAAGCGCATTTGTGAGGTCAGGCACTGATGTGGACAAGAAGGCCTGGCTCACAGTCTTCACTCTAATTCATCCCAAAGGTGTTCTATCGGGTTGAGGTCAGGACTCTGTGCAGACCAGTCAAGTTCCTCCACCCCAAACTCGATCATCCATGTCTTTATGGATCTTGCTTTGTGCACTGGTCCAAATCATTTGGTGGAGGGGGGATTATGGTGCGGGGCTGTTTTTCAGGGGTTGGGCTTGGCCCTTTAGTTCCAGTGAAGGGAACTCTTAAGGTGTCAGCATACCAAGATATTTTGGACAATTTGATGCTCCCAACTTTGTGGGAACAGTTTGGGGATGACCCCTTCCTGTCCTGACATGACTGTGCACCAGTGCACGAAGCAAGGTCTATAAAGACATTGATGAGAGAGTTTGGGGTGGAGGAACTTGACTGGCATGCACAGAGTCCTGACCTCAACCCGATAGAACATATTTGGGATAAATAGAGAAGAGACTGCAAGCCAGGCCTTCTCGTCCAACATCAGTGCCTGACCTTACAAATTCGCTTCTGGAAGAATGGTCAAAGATTCCCATAGACACACTCCTAAACCTTGTGGGCAGCCTTCCTAGAAGACTTGAAGCTGTTATAGCTGCAAAGGGTGGGCCAACTCAATATTGAATCCTACGGACTAAGACTGGGATACAATTAAAGTTCATGTGCGTGTAAAGGCAAGTGTCCCATTTTTTTTGGTAATATAGTGTATGTAGCTGTGCCTGTAGGAGCTGCCCGTCCCCAGCACAATATAGGGGGGGGGGGGGGGTGGTCTCACACAGGTAAACAATGAGAGTAACAATCGTAATAACTTCCTCTTAGTGAATATGGAGCTTTCCTTTGTTTACATTATCTTTACAGCCTGTGCAGAAAAGCTGATAGAAAGAGATATCTATCCTTGTACCCCTATCCCAATCTTAGCAGGAGAATAAGGATGCAGAGGTAAGTGAGGAGGTCTTGCTGCTGGACGCGCAAAGTGTGCATGTCCTCCTAATCCTCTTGTACTGAAATGTATTGTAACTGTCCTGTCTCCATTTATATTGTAAAGTGGCTGCACTGTTAGAGCTATATAAACCCTGTATAAAAATAATGTTGCACAAAATGTGCATTTTCAAAACCTCTGTGCCAGAAAGATGTTTTTTTAGGTTTACTGAAACCATAAGTGAATTACTGGTGACAGACTATTAAAGTGAACCTGCAACAGGAATCTTTGGTGGCCCACCACCTCTGCCTTATATACCCTTTTATACTGTACCTAATTGAATGTCAACCTGACCGTACCTGAAACTAGACAGAGCTGATGTGATTTCTGAGAATTAGAGTTACAAAATAACCACATCAGCAATGTACCATGCATACACTGTTGATAAGCATGTTATATCTGCCAAAATGGGTCTGGGCTGAGAGATCGAATGATGACCCGAAGGGAATTGTGTAATGCTACTTATTCAGTAAACATGAAAATAGAGAACTGAGAGACAAAATGCTTTTTCTCTTTCGTTCATTGACGGACACAGCAACTTAAATCTTGACCTTAAGGTTATATCGCCACCTTCAGGAGAGGACTAGGCAGAACATGTTAAAACAGCAAAACTGCACAGTACCGCTCAGGGGCCGGTCCTACTGGCTATAACCCCTCACACTGCATCCAGCAGCTCAGTTTTTTTCTGCCTAGTGTAGGAGAAGGACCTGGCTCCCGGTGGGGAGCATTGGTCCTGGAGAATTTTTTGTCTTTTTTTCTTTTTGATTCCTGTGATCTACTATCAATAGCCGGGCTGGGTGACAGGCTGGATTATATAGATCCTGGTAGTCTCCCCAGCCCGGCCATAGAGCGTGAGCAGGCCTTAGCTACGCGCTGGGTCAACCGCGACATGCCCCGTCTGATCCAGGGGTGGCCGGTGAGCTATATTCTCCGGGGCACACATATGACCGGGCTACTGCTATCCGTGTCACAGTGTGCCGTGGCCGACAGCCACCCTGTACCGCTCGGGTGATGGGTCTGTCCATGGAATGCGTCCAGCAATCCCCACAGGATGGGTAAGTACATTGCACCTGTCCCGGCAGGATGGAGCAGCTGGGCATTCCTTGGGAGGTCGACTAGGGGGTCTCTCACTCTCCCTTTCTTCTCTCCCTGTCCTTTTCCCTCCTCTCCAAGCTTGGGCTTCACAGGTATGGGTGTCCTACCTGTGACAGGACAAGCGGACCGCTCCCTACATTGGATGATGCTAAGGGTACTACTATTGACCACATTACCTACCTTAGAGACAGTTCATTGACCTCTGGCTCTACTCAAGCAGTGGTATATGCACCAAAGGGAGAGGTTTGCACAACTGGGTGCTCTTCATCTCCTGAATGGCAAGAAGAAACCATTGCTGTAGGGCTCTGTGCCTCCTGGATTATCAGGCAAAACAAGCTGGGGTTCTGCTGAAGGTATCTAATGTTGGGTATAGAGTACGTCCAGAGGAATTTGTGGGACCTTATCATCTGAAGATGGGCCCTCTTTCTGTGGCTGACCTGCAGTCTCTTAAAGAAATTTGCCCAGATTACTTTCTTTGGTTTTGCCCTTAATCAGCTGAATGTACTTAGCAGTGTGATTTAGGTTCCCGTTCCTTGCTTCATGACTATAGATGCTTTGTTGGACCAGGACAGATCAGGAGATTCCTAAACCATGTTATATGTTCATATCTAGGTATGTCCTTCAGACAGAGGTGCTCTGGTCACACTCTAAGCCCTAAGTGACAGTATCAGAAAGAAATGTGTTTACCCAGCAAATGTTTTACAGTGTAGCCAGTAGGACTGGGAAAAAAAATCGATTCTATTTAAAAATTTAGTTGTTAGGTCGATGATTAAAATTATCCAAAAAACGATTTTTTTTATTTTTTTTCCCCCAGGAAGGGAGCTAAGAAGGGCCGCGAGGCCGGTCGTCACGGACTAGGCCGAAGCCGCGGCCTCGCCTAAAAACTTCTGCCCGCAGCTCCTCAGGACCGGCGCAGTTGGGCTGCGAGGCCGGATAGCGCGGACTAGGCCGAAGCCGTGGCCTCGCCTAAAATCTCCTGCCCGCAGCTCCTCAGGACCAGCGCGGTGTCCATCAAAAAAACAAACTCGATTTGAATCGTAAATCAAGTTTTTTATAAAAAAATTGCTGATTTTTTTAGGGGAAAAAATCGCCCAGCTCTAGTAGCCAGATGCCGGCTACAATAAAATGAATGCAGTTGTTACGTACCTGAGAGGAGACTGAAATGACAAGGTTGGCTTCTCTTGTATCGCCAGCTCAGACCCCACTGGAAGTGAAACAGAGGACGTGCCGAGGGACAGTAGGAACAGGGGTGCCCGCAGATGTAGATTGAAGAACTTGCAGCAGGAGATGCGGTCCCAAGAGAACAGGAGGACCATCAAGTCAGGAACAGTAGCCACGCACAGTAGTCCAGCCGAGATTAAAGAAGCACTCCACTTGTGCTGCAGGACTGGGACGTGTGGCTGGTTAGAGCTTTCAGCAGACTTGCAGCAAAAACACTCAGCAGGGCACAGAACTGCAACAGCAGACAGGCAGACACTCGAACGGGTCGATAAGCGAGGATCAGAGACAGAAGCATGGTCACAGGATTAGCCAGGGTCATCAACAGGCGGGCAGCGAGGTACCAAATCAAGAGCAGAGCTGAAGTTAGGAACAAGCCGGGTCAGGAACAAGGGACAAGACAAAAGCATGATCTGAGATCAGGTCAGGAGTAAGCTGGGTCAGTAACAAAGGAAACATACACTTAAGGCATTTTTAAGGGGATGCCTTATCAGAGAGATAACGGGAATTAAAACTTGCTCGAGGGAATGGGAAAATAGGGTACGGGATGAAATGAAAGCGAGAGAACAGGCCCTGGTAGCTGACCCCTCTCAATCTAACCATGACTCCTGGTCGAAGGCGCAATCCATGTAAAATTCGGTTTTACTGATCGCAGCAGAGAAGAGGAGATATTTTAAGCAGCAGAGTTATTTTGAGGAGGGGGAAAATACTGGTCGCCTCCTTGCCCTCATAGCTAAAGAGCAGAGGGAATCCACTAACATCTCTACTATAGGGGCAGAATCTGCGGAGAACTATACTCTTAGCTCTGATATTTTGGATAATTTTCAGCGGTTTTATAAGGATTTATACTCCTCTAAAACTAGTTATGCTCCATCAGACCTGGTTTTGTTTTTACAAGCATGTCCTTTCCCGCAGCTCTCTGAGGTTGATAGGGAAATGTTAAACTCCCCAATTACACTCAAAGAACTGACGGAGGCATTGGAGGGGGCACCACATCACAAATGCACAGGCCCGGATGGGTTACCGGCAGAGGTGTATTACCAGTATGGGGAGGACCTTTTACCGCCTCTATTGCAGGCTCTAACGGAGGCAGCGGAAATAGGTAGTTTACCAGACAGCATGCAGGAGGCAATAATAATAGTACTCCCAAAACCGGGAAAGGATAAGCTTTTGTTGCACTCTTATCGTCCGATCTCCTTATTGAATGCGGATGTTAAGCTTCTGGCCAGCGTTTTGGCTAAGAGGCTATCCCAGGTAATTGACAGGCTGGTCCATCATGATCAATCTGGCTTTATACCTACACGTTCCACGGTTGACAATATTAGGCGATTATATATGAATCTACAGGTACCGGTGGACAACCCGGGGGGTAGGGCCATTTTGTCACTGGACGCCGCAAAAGCGCTTGATAGTGTGGAGTGGCCCTACCTCGTGGAGATTCTGGAAAGGTTCGGATTGGGGGATACATTTGTAAACTGGGTAAAGGTGCTCTATTCTAAACCCAGAGCTAGACTATGTATTAATAATAACGTTTCCCCTCCATTTTAGCTACACAGAGGTACCCGTAAGGGGTGCCCATTGTCCCCACTGCTGTTCGCCTTGGCGGTGGAGCCTTTGGCTATTTTGATCCGTAATGCCACGGAAGTGGTAGGGTTTCATAGATGCCAGAGGGAAGAAAAAATATCCCTATATGCGGATGACGCACTTATATCTAGGCGACTCGGCCGCATCGCTGGACTTTGGAGGTTTTTCGGGTTTCACCATTAACTGGTCAAAATCAATATTAATGCTCATAGATCAGTTGACGGGATGGTTACCAGAGGGGGCAGAACAAATAGTTATAGCGAAAAGCTTTTAATACCTGGGAGTGGTAGTATCCCCGGACCCGGTTGAGTATCTGCAGTTGAATCGGGGCAGAACAAATAGTTATAGCGAAAAGCTTTAAATACCTGGGAGTGGTAGTATCCCCGGACCCGGTTGAGTATCTGCAGTTGAATCTGGGTCCATTGCTGGTTAGACAGAAAGCGAAATGTAACAGCTGGTGCAAGCTTCCATTGTCAGTAGTAGGACGGGCAAATTTAATAAAAATGGTATGGGCCCCACAGCTACTGTATGTTTTCCACAATTCCCCAATGTGGATCCCCAATAAGTGGTTTAAACAGATCGACACACTAATGAGGGAATTAATATGGAATAAAAAGACAGTCAGGATCAGCCTAGCTACCTTGCAGTATGGAAAAGATAGAGGAGGATTGGCAATACCCCACCCCAAAATGTACTTCTTAGCCTCACAGTTTCAGCAGATGGCAGGGTGGGGGCGGGAAGGGAGGGAGGACCCGATAGTTAAAATGGTGACCATTTCCGCTCCTGTACTAGAGGCGGCATCCCATATGGAAATGGATCTGCCAAGCATACCAGGCTCGGCACCCACATGCGTCCATCTCAAAAGAGTATGGGGGGAGATCCGGAAAGCTTTGAGGATAGAGGGTTTGTTGCCCTTTACCCCCATATGGCATAATCAGAGATACCCAGAGGTACAGGAACTACAGGGCTTCACCACCTGGAAAGAGAGGGGGATCTGGTTTTTCGCACAACTGTATGAAGGGAAGGTGTTGAAGACATAAGAACAGCTATGTCAGGAATTCCAGTTAAGTCCCAAGGGCTTTTATCAATATCTTCAGCTTCGTCATGCTTTGCAGGCACAACAAAGAACACATTCTATGATAGTGTCATCGTCACCTATGTTGAGGGAAATTCTTGGGGCGGACACCCAGGAAAGGGTTAATATCAAAAATTTACATGGAATTGCTGTCCTCGGTCCAGGACCATGCCTCTTTGAGATGCCGAAGCAAATGGGTGGAAGATATAGGGGATATAGATGGGAACAAGTGGGAAATGGCACTTAATTCTATTCCTATGGTATCGGTATCTGCATCCCATAGACTGTCACAGTTATTTATTTTGCATAGGGCATATAGAACACCAGAGCAGTTATATAGGTGGGGAGGAAGAGACTCCCCACTGTGTCCAAAATGTAAAGCACATAGGGGGGACTTTATACATTTAATATGGAGGTGTCCAAAACTCCATAGGTACTGGGAGGAAGTCTCCCAGTGCCTTACGAGACTAGCCCAGGTACCTGTCCCCCTAAACCCTCTAGTATACTTGCTTGGAGCCATCGACTCAGAAATGTTCCCAAGAGGAATGTACAGCATGCTGACTAGACTGATGTATCTGGCTAGAAAACTTATTGCAAAATATTGGATGGCACCAGCAGTACCTACGGGGAAGCAGTGGATTTCATACGTAAATTCCATGCTTCTCAGAGAGCGACTGATGTACAGCCGAAGGAGAAGCGGGTAAATTTGACATCATATGGAAACCATGGCTGGGGGACGCTGATCTTGCGCCACCTCAACTAGTAGTGGAAAGACTACAGATGTAAAGATCTTTGGGGGTTGTAGGAGGGGAGGGCGGAGAAGAGAGGGAAAGAACGGTGTGATTAAGTAAAGGTTGTATAAACAGATAGGAGAGAACATTGGTGGAGGAGGAAATGAATTGTGGTGACTAGATATAAGGAAGTAAAGGTGATGGATGTAGCTTTGGGGATGGGTGGGATGGGAAAAAAAAAAAGAAAAGCGAACATAGTAACAGGATATAGTTGTACGTACATGACGATTGACACAAAAAAATGTAAAGTTTCACTGGATAAAAAGTAGTATGTGTATGTATTTTGAGAATAATTTTCTAAATAAAAAAAGTTAAAAAACAAACAAACAAAGGAAACATACTGGAAGTACGTAGTGTCATGGATATGCATTAATGTCTGTCTGCCATCTTACCTTCCTCCTCATGTGTTCATCTAGAGACCAGACCTCCTTCACCTGGCTTCCTTTATAATCTCCTCCCAGCCTGACTCCACCCCAGGCCCTATCACTGAACACTATATTAACCTGTGCACTGCAAGCCTGCTTTGCTGATCAACGTGTTTGTTAGGCATTGTGTGTTTGGGTTCCTGCCTGCCGTGTGCTACGTCTGTCTCTCTGTTACGTTATTGGCTTGTCCCCGACCATCCCTGTCTGCTCGTGACCCTTGACCTTCGGCTCGTTCTTCGTTATCCTTGTCTGCTTGTGGCCCCTGACCTTCGGCTTGTTATTCGGTTCTCTCTATCGTGTGCTGCTGCTTCCCCTTATCCTACGGGGCGTGAGCTAGGAAACTCCAGGGGCCGCGACCTGGTCCCAGCCTGCAGCGTAACATCCTCACCACTAGAGGCCCTGGAGAAGACCAGCTGGGTCTTAGACTCCGCGCCCTGGGGAATCTTGGCTCTCGCTTCCGTTGGGATCCCGGTTGTGCTCCTCTGGTCCCGCTTTCCACAACCACCCAGTTTCCTATCCACAGAAGCCAGCCATAGGGTTCACTACCTCGCGGTGCACTCCTGTCCCCCTACGGTGTGCATCTGTCACCTGGCCACAGGTGACCCTGACAGTTTGATCAGCCATGAACCCGGCTGACATCCCGCTACCCGCGGATGATCCATTGCAGGGCATAGTTTGCAGACTTGAAACCCAGGAATCGAATCAGACTCAGGTGATGCGATTCCTCCAGGATCTGGCTTCTCGCTTCGAGCAGCTTCAGGCCTCCTTGGGAACCCTGAATCCGCAACCTCAAATACAATCAGCGGCTGCACCTATTGCACCAGTCGCAGCCACACACTCGCTACAACTGCCAGCTCCGTCCCGTTTCTCTGGGGACTCCAAGGCTTGCAGGGGGTTCCTTAGCCAATGCACGATTCATTTTGAGCTCCAGCCCCAAAACTTCCTGTCTGATCGGGCTAAGGTAGCCTATATCATTTCCCTCCTCTCTGGTGAAGCTTTAGCCTGGGCAGCCCCTCTGTGGGAACTGAATGATCCAGTGGTTTCTAGCCTGTCTGGTTTCTTGAAACTTTTTCGGAATATCTTCGAAGAACCGGCTCGTGTCTCTTCAGCGGCCAGCACCCTTTTACGTCTCCGCCAAGAGTCTGCTTCTGTGGGACAGTATGCCCTTCATTTCCGCATACTGTCGGCTGAGTTGAGCTGGAACAATGAGGCCTTAGTCGCAACCTTTTTGCATGGCCTGTCTGATAGAGTGAAGGATGAATTAGCTGGAAGAACCATCCCCACTGATCTGGCCGGCGTTATCTCCTTGTGTAACCAGATCGATATTCGCTTTCAGGAGAGGACCTTAGAAAAGCAACGCCAGCCCTCCTTGGTTCTTAGTCAGCCTGAGCTCCCCTCTCTTCGACCCGTAGAGCATCTCCTACCAGCTGAGGAACCCATGCAGCTGGGTCGGACCAGGCTATCCCCCGAGGAACGTGCTAGGCGCAGAACTCTTGGTCTGTGTCTTTACTGTGGGGGCAAAGGTCATTTTCGTGACACTTGCTCTCTTTGTCCAGAAAAACGTTCGGGTCCACTTCATCTGGAAAGTGGAGTATTGGACCCAGAAATATCACCTTCCCCTTCTCGTCTTCTGCTTTCTGTGTTCCTTCATGTTGGTGCTTCTTCTCATTCGGTCTCAGCATATCTGGATTCCGGAGCCGCTGGTAATTTCATGGACTGGGAAATCGCATCGTCCATGAGACTTACTCTTTTGCCCCTCACCACGCCATTGGTGGTCTTGGCGATTGATGGTACTGTTCTCCCAGGGGGACCTATCCGCTTCCAGACCCTCCCTGTTAAGATGTCGGTAGGGACACTCCACCAGGAGTGGATATCCTTCCTTATCTTACCCAAGGCCTCAACGCCTATAATTTTGGGTCTCCCATGGTTACAGCTCCATTCTCCTCATGTGGACTGGACTACTGGACAGATCCTGGCTTGGGGTCCCTCCTGTTCCTCCTCCTGTCTACCCAAGGTTGCCCCCTGTGAATCTGAGCCGGTCATTCATTCCAGGTTGCATAACCATTTACATTTCTCTGTCCCTAACCACCCTTGGACGCACAGCCAGGCTAGCTTGTCTACAAGTCCTGCAGTCGCTACGTCTTGCGATGCGATTCAGGTAGTCGCTACACCTGACTCAGCTATTCACTCTGCCTCTGTACTAGTTATGCCAGTCCAGCCCATGCCCAGTGAGCCTCTTACTTTTTCTTGTTCGGGACATTCTGCTTGTCCTTCAGCTATTCAGCTTGACTCCGGCGACATGTCACCTTCTAACCAACCTGACTTCAGGGTTCCACTGACATCTGCCCAGTCTGATGGTCCTGTGCAAGATGACCAGTTCCCCTTTAAGGGTCTAGGGGACCCTCCTCAGATTCCTGTTGATCCTCTCATGCCCTTGCTTATTCCTAGAGAGCCTTTGGTCCTCAATAGATCTTCTTGTCATCTCCCTACCTCGTTTTCGGTCTCTGAGGATAATTTTAAGTACGAGGTTAGACAAGTTCTGGATTCTCGGCTCTGCAGAGGCATTCTTCAGTACCTTGTGCATTGGAGAGGTTTTGGTCCTGAGGAGGCGTCTTGGATCGCTGCATCTGATGTCGCTGCACCTCATCTGTTGAGAAGGTTTCATCAGAGATTTCCCTTTAAGCCTGGGTCCAGGCGGGGGAGGGCCCATAAGAGGGAGGGTACTGTCATGGATATGCATTAATGTCTGTCTGCCATCTTACCTTCCTCCTCATGTGTTCATCTAGAGACCAGACCTCCTTCACCTGGCTTCCTTTATAATCTCCTCCCAGCCTGACTCCACCCCAGGCCCTATCACTGAACACTATATTAACCTGTGCACTGCAAGCCTGCTTTGCTGATCAACGTGTTTGTTAGGCATTGTGTGTTTGGGTTCCTGCCTGCCGTGTGCTACGTCTGTCTCTCTGTTACGTTATTGGCTTGTCCCCGACCATCCCTGTCTGCTCGTGACCCTTGACCTTCGGCTCGTTCTTCGTTATCCTTGTCTGCTTGTGGCCCCTGACCTTCGGCTTGTTATTCGGTTCTCTCTATCGTGTGCTGCTGCTTCCCCTTATCCTACGGGGCGTGAGCTAGGAAACTCCAGGGGCCGCGACCTGGTCCCAGCCTGCAGCGTAACATCCTCACCACTAGAGGCCCTGGAGAAGACCAGCTGGGTCTTAGACTCCGCGCCCTGGGGAATCTTGGCTCTCGCTTCCGTTGGGATCCCGGTTGTGCTCCTCTGGTCCCGCTTTCCACAACCACCCAGTTTTCTATCCACAGAAGCCAGCCATAGGGTTCACTACCTCGCGGTGCACTCCTGTCCCCCTACGGTGTGCATCTGTCACCTGGCCACAGGTGACCCTGACACGTAGGACACAGGGAACAGCTGAAGACCAAATAGCACTTGAGCACAGGCAAGAGCATTATTAACTACTTGCCCACTGGGCACTTATACCTCCTTCCTAACCAGGCCAATTTTCAGCTTTCAACACTTTCACATTTTGAATGACAATTACTCAGTCATGCAACACCGTACCCAGGGCCAGATTAAGAGCATCATGGGCCTGGTGCTGAGGATTTTGATGGGCCTTTTTATGGAAACAAAATGAAAATGCAATTTTTTTTTGCCAAAACAAATTAAATATACTCTCACCAGTAATACCAGCCATGCAGCCTTTAAGCAGCAGCAACACCACCAATACCACCTGCTATGCGGTCTCTCACTAACAGCAACATAGGGCGACCACATTTCCAAACTGCCATTCAGGGACAACCCCCCCTTCCCAAAAAAAGATGAGGGGGGATGTAGTCTCGGGGTTGATGGGGAAAATCGGTGGCGGGGGTGATTTTTCGGGCAAATGGTGTACGCACTTAAAATCATCCTGACACTATGCTTGATATGGCGTCAGGATGATCAAATTCCATTATTTCTATTACTACATTGTAATATATAGTGAAATAGTTCAACTCACCATAATGCTGAAGCAGTGGGAACCTGAGCTTGTCACTTGCCACCAGATGCAGCGTGTCACTTGCCACCATCGCCTGCCGCCAGATGCAGCATGCCATATGCCACCCATAGCCTGCCATCAGATGCAGTGTGCCACTTGCCACCAGCAGCCTGCCACCAGATACAGTGTGCCACTTGCCACCAGCAGCCTGCCACCAGATACAGTGTGCCACTTGCCACCAGCAGTCTGTCACTAGATACAGTGTGCCACTTGCCACCAGCAGTCTGTCACCAGATACAGTGTGCCACTTGCCACCAGATACAGTGTGCCACTTGCCACCAGCAGCCTGCCACCAGATATGGTGTGCCACTTGCCAACAGCAGCCTGCCACCAGATACAGTGTGCCACTTGCCACCAGATACAGTGTGCCACTTGCCACCAGAAGCCTGCCCTAGATACGGTGTGCTACTTGCCACCCACAGCCTGCCACCAGACACAGTGTGCCACTTGCCACCAGCAGCCTGCCACCATATACAGTGTGCCACTTGCCACCAGCAGTATGCCATCAGATACAGTGTGCCACTTGCCACCAGCAGCATGCCACCAAGATACAGTGTGCCACTTGCCACCAAAAGCCTGCCACCAGATACAGTGTGCCACTTGCCACACGCAATCTGTCACCAGATACAGTGTGCCTCACTTTCGATTACAGGAAGGAGGCAATTGACAGCAAAGGCCCATACAGAGCTGAGTTATGACCAAGCCTCACTTACAATTATAGGAAGGAGGTCAATCTTTTTACAAAAACACTTGTGGACTGTTTATGTTAATTTATTTAACACAACTTTATAAAGCTATATTTGTATTGGAACTGTGCTAATATCCCACAGAAAAGATTCTGCTTTCATTGGTTGTTTTTTTGTTTATGTATTTGCTATATATTGTGCATTGTTTTGCATTTTTTTATACTGTATTGAAAACTCAATAAAATTATTGTGAAACAAAGTGAATGGTATGTTAACCACTAAAGGCCCGCGCTATAGCCGAATGACGGCTACAGCGTGGACCTAGAATGCTGGGAGGACGTCTATTGAAGTCCTCCCCTTTCCTCGTTCCCCGCGCGCGCTCCAGAGCGCGCATCGGGGAACTTCTGTGCCCGCCGCGTCACGCGGGTGCCGATGCGCGTGTCTAGTGGCCGCGATGTCCGCCAGGTACCCGCGATCGGCATTTACAGAGACAGGGACGTGGATCTCTGTGTGTAAACACAGAGATCCACATCCTGTCTGGGAGAGGAGACCGATGGTGTGTCCCTTGTACATAGGGACAACCATCGGTCACCTCCCCCAGTCAGTCCCCTCCCCCCACAGTAAGAATCACTCCCTTAGGTACACTTAACCCCTTCAGCGCCCCTAGTGGTTAACCCCTTCACTGCCAGTGTCATTTTTACAGTAACCAGTGCATTTTTATAGCACTGATCGCTGTAAAAATGACAATGGTCCTAAAATAGTGTCAAAAGTGTCCGATGTGTCCACCATAATGTCGCAGTCCCAATAAAAATCACTGATCACCGCCATTACCAGTAAAAAAATGAATATTAATAAAAATGCTATAAAACTATGCCCTATTTTGTAGACGCTATAATGTTTGCGCAAACCAATCAATAAACGCTTATTGCGATTTTTTTTTGTTGCCAAAAATATGTAGAAGAATATGTATCGGCCTAAACTGAGAAAACAGTTTTTTTTTGTTTTTTTTAAATTGGGATATTTATTATAGCAAAAAGTAAAAAATATTGTGTTTTTTTTCAAAATTGACGCTCTTTTTTTATTTATAGCGCAAAAAATAAAAACCGCAGAGGTGATCAAATGCCACCAAAAGAAAGCTCTATTTGTGGGAAAAAAAGGACGTCAATTTTGTTTGGGAGCCACGTCGCACGACCGCGCAATTGTCATTCAAAGCGTAACAGTGCTGAAAGCTCAAAATTGGCCTGGGCAGGAAGGGGGTTTAAGTGCCCAGTAAGCACTTAAATATTACATGCATTACAATGACATGGATGTGTAAAGGGGCCATAAAATGAACAGTTTTGCTAAGTGGCACTGTTTTAGAAATACATTTTCATCTAATTTAAAAAACATTGTCTACTTTTGTTTGAAGCATAAATCATCACATTAATTATATTATAGCCTATCTCCAGACAACTTTTTTTTTCTATCAAAATGGGGAAGGGGTAGACCTGTCACTAGTTTTAATTGCTATTTGGGTCTATACTGGGGATATTTCTCCTCAGTTCATGTCTTTTTAACAATTGGAAAAAAAATAGGTATTCTTAATGCTACTATAAAAATTAAAACTAGGCTTTTCCCTCAGTTCCTGTCTCTGTGACAAAATTGGGGCAGGAACTGAGGGAAACATCCACCCAATAGGCATACACTTGTCAAAAGAAAACTGACAGATGTTATATCCATTCCTCACTCCATCCAAACCAAAAAATGTTTTGGCTGAACTTGGGTTTTATATCACTGATAATCCCTTTGCAAATCTTTGTAATGCTGTATGTTACGGACATGCTCCAATTATAAAATCAATTGGATTTCTTCTGTGTGTTTATTACTGTTGCATAGAATTATTAACAGGAAAAGTAACAATAAAACAAAGCTCAGTCCAAGTGCAAAAGTTTATGTATTTGTAGGCAGCATTAACCCTGTAAATTTTTTCCTACAGTATAATTGCTTCTTACGTGCTATTTTTGTCCAGAACATGAAAGTTCTTCCATAAAATGTAATTGTTATAGGCTTTAATCACATATATTTCAAATCTCAAATAGATTGTACAGACAATTTACCATCTAAAAGACATTTTAATACTATACAGGAGCCAGAGATGAGGAAGTGCTGCATTTATTTTAGGAGAGACAGAACTCAGTATTTCATTGCCTAGACTGCTAACTTCACTTTAGGTAATTACATTCCTTTTTTGTATTACCCGGAGCAATAATTGACTTGGTTATTGAAAGTTGAAATGATTTTCTTGATTCTAATGGGAATTTAGGCTTTAAGAAGTGTACAAGGGTAAGTATAGGCAGTGTTTCTCGCATTTTAGTGTGCACCTACAAATGAAAGGAAACAACAAGGAGGATTTTAATGAAATGAAAGAATGGATCAAAGTAAACCCATCTAAAAATGTAGGATTAGACCAAAGAGGGCCCAGGCAGTTTAAAGGCTCAGGTCCCTGTTGTCATGGATATGCATTAATGTCTGTCTGCCATCTTACCTTCCTCCTCATGTGTTCATCTAGAGACCAGACCTCCTTCACCTGGCTTCCTTTATAATCTCCTCCCAGCCTGACTCCACCCCAGGCCCTATCACTGAACACTATATTAACCTGTGCACTGCAAGCCTGCTTTGCTGTTCAACGTGTTTGTTAGGCATTGTGTGTTTGGGTTCCTGCCTGCCGTGTGCTACGTCTGTCTCTCTGTTACGTTATTGGCTTGTCCCTGACCATCCCTGTCTGCTCGTGACCCTTGACCTTCGGCTCGTTCTTCGTTATCCTTGTCTGCTTGTGGCCCCTGACCTTCGGCTTGTTATTCGGTTCTCTCTATCGTGTGCTGCTGCTTCCCCTTATCCTACGGGGCGTGAGCTAGGAAACTCCAGGGGCCGCGACCTGGTCCCAGCCTGCAGCGTAACATCCTCACCACTAGAGGCCCTGGAGAAGACCAGCTGGGTCTTAGACTCCGCGCCCTGGGGAATCTTGGCTCTCGCTTCCGTTGGGATCCCGGTTGTGCTCCTCTGGTCCCGCTTTCCACAACCACCCAGTTTCCTATCCACAGAAGCCAGCCATAGGGTTCACTACCTCGCGGTGCACTCCTGTCCCCCTACGGTGTGCATCTGTCACCTGGCCACAGGTGACCCTGACAGTTTGATCAGCCATGAACCCGGCTGACATCCCGCTACCCGCGGATGATCCATTGCAGGGCATAGTTTGCAGACTTGAAACCCAGGAATCGAATCAGACTCAGGTGATGCGATTCCTCCAGGATCTGGCTTCTCGCTTCGAGCAGCTTCAGGCCTCCTTGGGAACCCTGAATCCGCAACCTCAAATACAATCAGCGGCTGCACCTATTGCACCAGTCGCAGCCACACACTCGCTACAACTGCCAGCTCCGTCCCGTTTCTCTGGGGACTCCAAGGCTTGCAGGGGGTTCCTTAGCCAATGCACGATTCATTTTGAGCTCCAGCCCCAAAACTTCCTGTCTGATCGGGCTAAGGTAGCCTATATCATTTCCCTCCTCTCTGGTGAAGCTTTAGCCTGGGCAGCCCCTCTGTGGGAACTGAATGATCCAGTGGTTTCTAGCCTGTCTGGTTTCTTGAAACTTTTTCGGAATATCTTCGAAGAACCGGCTCGTGTCTCTTCAGCGGCCAGCACCCTTTTACGTCTCCGCCAAGAGTCTGCTTCTGTGGGACAGTATGCCCTTCATTTCCGCATACTGTCGGCTGAGTTGAGCTGGAACAATGAGGCCTTAGTCGCAACCTTTTTGCATGGCCTGTCTGATAGAGTGAAGGATGAATTAGCTGGAAGAACCATCCCCACTGATCTGGCCGGCGTTATCTCCTTGTGTAACCAGATCGATATTCGCTTTCAGGAGAGGACCTTAGAAAAGCAACGCCAGCCCTCCTTGGTTCTTAGTCAGCCTGAGCTCCCCTCTCTTCGACCCGTAGAGCATCTCCTACCAGCTGAGGAACCCATGCAGCTGGGTCGGACCAGGCTATCCCCCGAGGAACGTGCTAGGCGCAGAACTCTTGGTCTGTGTCTTTACTGTGGGGGCAAAGGTCATTTTCGTGACACTTGCTCTCTTTGTCCAGAAAAACGTTCGGGTCCACTTCATCTGGAAAGTGGAGTATTGGACCCAGAAATATCACCTTCCCCTTCTCGTCTTCTGCTTTCTGTGTTCCTTCATGTTGGTGCTTCTTCTCATTCGGTCTCAGCATATCTGGATTCCGGAGCCGCTGGTAATTTCATGGACTGGGAAATCGCATCGTCCATGAGACTTACTCTTTTGCCCCTCACCACGCCATTGGTGGTCTTGGCGATTGATGGTACTGTTCTCCCAGGGGGACCTATCCGCTTCCAGACCCTCCCTGTTAAGATGTCGGTAGGGACACTCCACCAGGAGTGGATATCCTTCCTTATCTTACCCAAGGCCTCAACGCCTATAATTTTGGGTCTCCCATGGTTACAGCTCCATTCTCCTCATGTGGACTGGACTACTGGACAGATCCTGGCTTGGGGTCCCTCCTGTTCCTCCTCCTGTCTACCCAAGGTTGCCCCCTGTGAATCTGAGCCGGTCATTCATTCCAGGTTGCATAACCATTTACATTTCTCTGTCCCTAACCACCCTTGGACGCACAGCCAGGCTAGCTTGTCTACAAGTCCTGCAGTCGCTACGTCTTGCGATGCGATTCAGGTAGTCGCTACACCTGACTCAGCTATTCACTCTGCCTCTGTACTAGTTATGCCAGTCCAGCCCATGCCCAGTGAGCCTCTTACTTTTTCTTGTTCGGGACATTCTGCTTGTCCTTCAGCTATTCAGCTTGACTCCGGCGACATGTCACCTTCTAACCAACCTGACTTCAGGGTTCCACTGACATCTGCCCAGTCTGATGGTCCTGTGCAAGATGACCAGTTCCCCTTTAAGGGTCTAGGGGACCCTCCTCAGATTCCTGTTGATCCTCTCATGCCCTTGCTTATTCCTAGAGAGCCTTTGGTCCTCAATAGATCTTCTTGTCATCTCCCTACCTCGTTTTCGGTCTCTGAGGATAATTTTAAGTACGAGGTTAGACAAGTTCTGGATTCTCGGCTCTGCAGAGGCATTCTTCAGTACCTTGTGCATTGGAGAGGTTTTGGTCCTGAGGAGGCGTCTTGGATCGCTGCATCTGATGTCGCTGCACCTCATCTGTTGAGAAGGTTTCATCAGAGATTTCCCTTTAAGCCTGGGTCCAGGCGGGGGAGGGCCCATAAGAGGGAGGGTACTGTCATGGATATGCATTAATGTCTGTCTGCCATCTTACCTTCCTCCTCATGTGTTCATCTAGAGACCAGACCTCCTTCACCTGGCTTCCTTTATAATCTCCTCCCAGCCTGACTCCACCCCAGGCCCTATCACTGAACACTATATTAACCTGTGCACTGCAAGCCTGCTTTGCTGTTCAACGTGTTTGTTAGGCATTGTGTGTTTGGGTTCCTGCCTGCCGTGTGCTACGTCTGTCTCTCTGTTACGTTATTGGCTTGTCCCTGACCATCCCTGTCTGCTCGTGACCCTTGACCTTCGGCTCGTTCTTCGTTATCCTTGTCTGCTTGTGGCCCCTGACCTTCGGCTTGTTATTCGGTTCTCTCTATCGTGTGCTGCTGCTTCCCCTTATCCTACGGGGCGTGAGCTAGGAAACTCCAGGGGCCGCGACCTGGTCCCAGCCTGCAGCGTAACATCCTCACCACTAGAGGCCCTGGAGAAGACCAGCTGGGTCTTAGACTCCGCGCCCTGGGGAATCTTGGCTCTCGCTTCCGTTGGGATCCCGGTTGTGCTCCTCTGGTCCCGCTTTCCACAACCACCCAGTTTCCTATCCACAGAAGCCAGCCATAGGGTTCACTACCTCGCGGTGCACTCCTGTCCCCCTACGGTGTGCATCTGTCACCTGGCCACAGGTGACCCTGACACCTGTTTTCTCAAGTCACGTTCCCTGCTTCCAGCTCTGCTTACATAACAGTACACCATTAATAAAAAATGTTTTTCCTGTACTCATCTCTACTCAATGGAAAGAATGATTCTTACATCGATGGTCATTGGTAAGAATGTTCCTTACATTGTTGATCAGTGGGAAGAATGCTCTTTACAGTGGTAGTCAGCTATAAGAATGATACTTATATTGGTAGTCAGTAGTAAGAATGTTCCTTATGTTGGTGGTCAGGTTACTGGAAACAATGCTTTTTACATTGGAGGTCAGTGGGAAGAACGCTGCTTACATTGGTGATCAGTGGGAAGAACGCTGCTTACATTGGTGATCAGTGGGAAGAACGCTGCTTACATTGGTGATCAGTGGGAAGAACGCTGCTTACATTGGTGATCAGTGGGAAGAACGCTGCTTACATTGGTGATCGGTGGGAAGAACGTAGCTTACATTGGTGATCAGTGGGAGGAGTGCTCTTTACAGTGGTGGTCAGTGGTAAGAATGTTCCTTATATTGGTTGTCAGTGGTAAGAAAGTTCCTTACATTAGTGGTTGTTGGAAATATTGTGCCTTACCTTAATGGTCATTGGGAAGAATGCTCCCTTACAGATAGCCAAAAAAGATCATTGGTGTCAGTGTTTACATATCTAAGAGGCAGAAACTGTTAATTGCTCAAGGGACCTCTACCAACCTCTGGAGAAACTCTAGGGCTCCATGAAACCCGAGTTTAGAAAGGCTGCTCTAACAGTTTATCCATTCCTTTATCATCTATATCCTTTTCTTATAAGAAATAGAATGTAAGCTGTTCCACTCCTGTAAGATACAACTTCTTCCCATCCTTATTTTCAATTTGTCTTATTTTAATGGCAAGTAGAGAAAAAATACTGAATAACAAACATTATGTTAAGACAGAACAAATAATGTTACCAAAGCTGTGATGCAGAGGAGTTTGCTAATCCCAGGCATTGGGGAATGTTTCCTGGGTCTAGAAATTCCCAGCTAGCATGAAGCCTGTCCAGAGCAGATTTATTTCCTGCCTGATGGTATCTACATGTAGCGGGTGTCAAATTTAGTGGGGTGTATCTGGGCAATAGATGGCCCAGATACATTGATTTTTAGGGATTTATGGACACTTTGGAGTGTGGGAGGTATGGATGGTGTCATGTTCCCTGCGGTCCCTAGGTGGCGCTGTCACCTGGGACCGGGGTTGAACTGCCATTCTAGAGCCGTGCCCTTTTTGTCCTCTCGCAGCAGTAGTACGGCGGGGTGGGGAACCCGCTGTGCCTACTGGGAGAGGATATAAAAGGGGGCAGACATCTTGCGCCCGAGGTCCATTCCCCAGGCACCTTCGGCCTGGGGGCTGCTGCAGTTTGTCTTTGCCCAGGCACCCTTGGCCTGGGGGCCTGGAGTCGAGTTCCATCCCAGGCACCTTCAGCCTGGGGTGAGGTACTTTACAAGGAGGCCCGGGGCCCAGTACCTTCGACTGGGTCCTGCGAGGGCGAAGCATTCCTAAGGTGCCCCCAGTATTGGGTGCCTGAATCCAGGGCGTAAGGGACCGGAGATGTGACCACCCCGAAGAGCCTCTGGTGACCGTCCGGATGGATGTCTTCCTCTGACAGGGGTAGTTTGTTCTAAAGGAGGTAATTCATGTTCTAATGGTCTGTGGCAGGGACCCATCTTCCTCAGGTCAGTGGCAGGCCTCATCCAAGGCCTGTGGCAGAGGCTTCAACGTTCACCCAGGTCAGTGGTAGTGACCAAATTCACAGTCGTGGCAGCGACTGTGCGCCAAGCCTGTTTGCACTAAACGGAACAGGAGAAACTCTATTCATTGTATTGTGCCTGGACCTACTCTTTCCCACACCCTGTCTGTTCTTTTAAAAGTCAACCAGTCTACCTATTGATCAAAGCAATAAAACAGAGTTGGACTTTTTATGGTGTGGAACTTGTGTTACTGGAAGCTAAGTGTCCCTGTCAGTGACAGTGGCAATCATCCTCCACAGAGGAAGCCGAGGCTCCGGTCTAAAACGCAGACCCGAAGGTAAACGGTTTAGCTCATATCTCTGCATCCTACATCAGAGAGCCGAGCTGGTGGTGTGCATTTTTCCCCCTTCTCCCAGATACCCCTAGACGAGTAAAACCAGCCATGAAGAGAGGGGAGAAGGTGGGGGAAGACCGCTACATACATTTTTAGTGCAGACACTGTCACATAACAGTGGCTGAGACAGCTCTGTAAAACGACTTCTCTGCTTCAGGTATGTAATTAGTAAAACCAATGATCCCATTGACTAATGTCCAACTGACCAGAGGGGCAATTTTCCCCCTACTCAGCTCCAATGTAAGAGGCATATTTTATTTTTTTACTGACAACCAGTGTATGGAAACTTTTTTTTTTCAATGATCACCAATATAATGGAAGTTTTTCCTGCTAATGTAGAGTGGCACTACACTAACCACCAATGTATGGGATCTCTTTTCCAATGCTCTCTGATGTGTACCAATGTAAGGTTGCACTACACTGACCGCTGATGTCAAGGGGTCATTTTCAATTCTACATTGGCTAATTTACAGAATAATAATAACTAATAGAGAGGCCTGTTCTTTCGCATTGAGCTTTTTTTTTAGGGGGGAGGAGCTGTCCACTGACCATCAATGAAAAAGGATGAAAAGAGGAGTGTGTAGGCCATCAAATAAATAGATGGCAGTATAAAGGCCAATGCCCACCACTGGTTAGGGATCTTAATATCAGAAAAAATGCTAAGTGCCACAGAGGTTTTGCTGGAAAAACAGTGGATAGTGTCAGATGGTGGGAGGCCTTATCAAACCTTTGCTATGGGATTCATGAATATGAATATGTTCCAACTTCCTCTCATTTCAAGACAGGCTTTGCTTTCAGATAATGGGTGGCCTGGCCATTTCACTGTGGGGCAGAAAGGTGGCCCAGATCACTAAATCACAAATACTGTTAGATTTCTGCAGAGTGCATACCCTAGTCATCATACCCTTGACAAATGCACTGTGTAAAGCCTAGCACACACAGGCCGAATGCCAGCTGACATTCAGCCCGTGTGTAAGGCAGCCATTCCGGCAGAAGCCGGCCATTTGGAAAACCAGCAGCCGACCAGCTCCTGATCCCAACTTGCTGGGTTGAATTAAAAATAAAATAAAAATATTGGTGTGTACCAGGTTTAAGTACTGCTGTGGATTACATACTCCAGACTATGCTACTCTGAAGGATGTTCTGGACATTACATACTCCTGACCACTGAACTTTTAGAATGCTATGTTGTACATAATATTGTGCTGCCTGCTGCCTGTTCTATATATTCCTTTCTCCTGACAAAAGACAGCTGCAGCCATAACCCCAGTATAACCACCTGTAGTCAATCACATACATGTACGTGATTTGGTGGCAAGTGGTTAAACTCAGTGCATTTCAACTTCACTTTATCATTTTCATACCTCCAATACCTTTGAGTTTTCTGTCAGAGTTTCCACCAACCCTTGTATGTTTCCCTTGGGTTTTCCTTCACTTAATCCACTGCAGTACTTCTATTTTAGGTGCCTTAAAATGATCCTTTATCCTGCTCGTATTAGCTACACCTGTGCAGGCACTGCAACATGCATTTCCCAGGAGACCTCATGAGGAATAAGGCCAGGTTCACACTGGTACAACAAATGCTCCGACATTGGGAGATCATGTCGCATGACGTGTGAAAGCCAATGTTTCCCTATGGGAGCCGTCCTAACTGGTTCGACACAAGTCTGTCTGACTTTGAAAATACTCCCTGTACTACTTTGGTCTGACTTTGATTCTACCTCAGCCCATTGAATATCACTGAAGTCAGATCAAAGTCGGATCGCTGTCTTAACTGATCTGACTTTGGCATGCGACTTGTGCTCTGAGGATCTTAAAGGGGAACTCCACGCCAAATTTTAAAAAAAATAAGCATTGGTTCCCCCTCCAAGAGCATGCCAGGCTCTTCGGTCTGAAATGGATTTTAAGGGGAAACTCCCCACGCCGATTTTTCACAGGCAATATGTCTGGTATGAATCTTTAGGTGGAACTCAATGCAAAATGTTAAAAGAAAAATGCCATGGGTTCCCCTACAAGAGAATACCAGTCTGGTATGGATTTTAAGGGGAACACCCCACACCAAAATAACAGCGTGGGGTTCCCCCGAAAATCCATACCAGACCCTTATTTGAGCAAGCAGCCCGGCAGGTCAGGAAATGGGATGTGGACGAGCGAGCACCATTTATTGCCCTTAAGAGCAATATTTATGGGCATCAACATTCCCCACTAGAGCCAAATTACACCATTTGCTCACCCTAACTAAATATTATTTTAGAATACTAAAGGCTGTCATTCAGGCATAGACTACTACAGGAAAGCCAGCAGGTGATTCACATGTTCCAACCAATGCCCAACCAAAACGAAAATATACATTTTAGGCATTGGTGAAATCTAGTCATGAAAGAAATATGTAGGCTGTCGCAGCTGAACTTGCCTCCTGAAAATGCTATTTGCTTTGTTGCCATAATGATGCTTTGGCTTTAGTGTTTAGAGTCACGGTCCTGGATCAAGTGAAGAAATAGGAAGTTCCAACTCTTGTCTGACTTTCATTTGCTGCATGCTTATGCCACTACAGCCAGGCACAACCAGGCAACTAGCTTTTTCAAAGGAGGTCAGCAATGGCAGCCCCCATATTTTGGTCTAAAGCCGGCCATAGACAGTTCGAATCTCAGCTGGTTCAGCAGGGACCAATCGAGATACGAGCTATGTATGGGTAGGCTGATTGTACCTAAGTTGATCAATTGATTAACTTGGGTACAACCATCATGTCAGATTTTTCATGTAATTATTGCCAGCATTGTTGATGGAGGAATCAAGCGATTTTCTTTTCTGCGACCCGTGGTTGCAGGAAAGAAAATCGCTCCATCTATGGCTGGTTTAACAAATGTATTTTAAGCTATTTGCTTTTGACTGTAAAATCAGTTCTGAATGCATTGTCTAATTTAAATATTTTTTTCTAAGACTGACTTTTTGCTGCTAGGAAATAACTTCATAGAATGGGATTAAAGGTACAAAGCCCATGAATCTGTGATTAATGAGATAGCACTTGATGTCAGCGGATTCATGAATCGGAATCTGATTATGTACAAGTGTTTCCTGGACATTAAGGTCACATTAACAGTTTATTGAAACACACTGATAAAATGTAAAATGGTCATCCTTTCCCCAGGGCTCCTAATTGTTACATGATAAATCACTGTGCTGAGAAATCTATTACATTGTTCTAAATGAGAAAATGTAATTTACTGAGGTGCCTGAAATGCAGTATTTGTTACAGGCTATAATTGCATAAGTGAGCCACTGTCTTCATTTGTGAATATGAGAGCATTGGCTTCAGGCATATCCATTTATATTAAAAATATATACTTTTTATGACCCCTTATTCTTCATTAGAAGTGCTACAGATTTAGAGTAATGTCTGATCCAATAATATATTCACATTCATTGGCTGAAGTCACATATTGTTGACACTAACTTGATAATGTTGATGAATGTTTCTTCATAGCGGCATTATTTTACTAATGGGGATATCATAGTTTTCATTAGCACACTATCTAGCAACTAATGTACGGAAGCCTGCTATAAATTTCCCTCTGATCTTTTTCCAGGTGTTAATACAGAAGACATTAACCCTGTCCTGACAAACATCGGGCCTCTACAATAACTGGATTTTAAATACGCAGTTTGTACAGCTTTAATATTCCATCCTGTGAATTTCAGATTGTAATTCAAGGCAGAATTACTGTACAATGCACATTCATAACTTAATATTGATTCTTTAAGTCCTGTAAATTGCGAGGTGGGCCCCCATCGATCAGATTTTTCCATCACACCCCACAGATGCTCATTTGGATTGAGATCTGGAGAATTAGCAAGCCAAGTGAACACCTCAAACTTGTTGTTGTGTTCCTCAAACCATTCTTGAACCATTTTTACAGTGTGGCAGGGCGCATTATCCTGCTCAAAGAAGCCACTGCTATCAGGAAATATTGTTTCCATGAAGGGGTGTACTTGGTTAGCAACAATGTTTAGCCGGTGGTACGTGTCAAATAAAATTCACATGAATGTCAGAATCTGAGGTTTCTCAGCAGAACATTGCCCAAAGCATCACAATGCCTCTTCCGGCTTGCCTTCTATCCATATTGCATCCTGGTGCCATCTCTTCGACAGGTAAACGGCGGCAATGGAATAAATAAAATAAAAAACATATGTGTTGTGCTTGAAAAGAAAAAATGCAAATCAGTCCATGTGTCTTCAAAACGGCACCAATGAAATGCCTTCACGGTGTGAATATGTGCTAGTGCTGCAACGGATCGGCGGTGATCCGTGATTCGAAGGGGTCACCCTGTTCGGATCGGATCACCACGCGATCCGCGGAGCGACCTGCAGCCTCGGCCTTAGGAAAGGCCGCGGCTTCGGCCTAGCTCCGGAGCCGCGGCCATCCTGGTACACCCGGTGGCTGCCTTGTGCGCGCTGACGTCATCACCCCTCACCCTCGCTGCTCGTGGCTGGTGGGAGAGACTAAAGTAAGTGGGGGAGATGCCCATTACAATGGGGAGATTGTGGATATTACAGGGGGAGATTGTGGATATTAAAAGGGGGAGATTGTGGATATTACAGGGGGAGATTGTGGATATTACAGGGAGAGATTGGATATTACAGTGGGGAGATTGTGGATATTACAGGGGGAAATTGTGGATATTACAGTAAGTGGGGGAGATTGTGGATATTACAGTGGGGGAGATGATGTGGATATTACAGTGGGGGGGAGATGTGGATAATACAGTGGGGAGATTGTGGATATTACAGTGGGGGGGATGACGTGAATATTACAGTGGGGGGGATGACGTGGATATTACAGGGGGAGATTGTGGATATTACAGTAAGTGGGGGAGATTGTGGATATTACAGGGGGATGACGTGGATATTACAGTGGGGGGGGATTGTGGATATTACAGTGGGGGGGATTGTAGATATTACAGGGGGGGAATTGTGGATATTACAGTAAGTGGGGGAGATTGTGGATATTACAGTGGGGGAGATGACGTGGATATTACAGTGAGTGGGGGAGATTGTGGATATTACAGTGGGGGGGATGACGTGGATATTACAGTGGGGGGGATGACGTGGATATTACAGTGGGGGAGATTGTGGATATTAGTATTTTTTTAATTTTTTTTTGCCGATCCGAAAATGATCCGATCCGTGGCTCTGATCCGAGGATCGATCCGATCCGTGAGTTTTTTGATCCGTTGCACCCCTAATATGTGCAGAAGTTCTAATTCACTCAGCTCCTCCACCACGTGAACAGACCACCACCATAAGTTAGGATGTACTCTTACCAGAGAGTGTTGACCACCTATTACGGCTAGTCAAAAGGGGCTCATAAATCTCATATGCTCCATCCACGGTTGTTCCTTAGCATACAAAGAGCAGGAGGGATCATCCAACTGTCACATGGAAAACGGTACTCCTCTGGTCTCAGATCATAGTATCCAGTGGAATGTATGAGCAAAGAGACGCCACATTGTGTAAATCCTTAAAATTTGGTTTTATTCAAGTAATGCACTGACATGCCATTACATTGAAAGAAAAAACTTCATCACGCCTTGGAAGAAGTCCTATTGTGACGAAACCGCATCGTTTCCTGTTTTCATGTTTGGATTGAGCCCGTTGTTTTGGCTGATGAAGTCTTTTGTGGCAGTGTTGAATTGCAAGTCTGTTGACTTGCTGTGCATTTTCACTGACAAGTTGTACACTTGCAAAGCATTTTAAGCACAAGTTCTAGTTGACATTTTTCCAATTTGTAGAAAATTTGCGTGGTAGGTCTCTAGCAAGAGCAAAGTTGCAGTGGTGAGTCTACAGCAAGAGCTCTGCAAGTCACAGTGACCCCTGTGGTGGGATGACTATTGCACAACATAACTAAACCAGAACTTGCAGCAGACTTGCAGAATGTTTGCAAAGAAAGTTGATCTGGAGTCATGCAATGCGGACTTGCTGCAATTATGCAACAAACCCGTGAAGCCTGACAAGTTTTGCAATAGCTTAGTGAGTCATTTTCAAACTTGCAGCACAATTGCTTGCTACCTGGGGCAGGGCCGGACTGGGAATAAAAACCAGCCCTGGAAAAAATGTTATATAGACACCATACCATTATTATACCAGCCCAACAGAAAAATCTTGTTCATGAAAGGGAAAACCATGTATTTTAAAGCACATTTGAAGAGAGTATTATACATAGATAAGACAGATATGAAAGCACATAGGGCTTTTTATATATATGTAGCGGGTATACACTTTTCTGTGTATTTAAAACTGGCAGAGACACCAGTGATGTGCAGTTCCCTGCAGCCCCGCGGGTGGCGCTGTCGCCTTGGGCTGGAGTTGAACCATTGCTGTGTGCTGTGCTCCCTTTTTGTCCTCCCTCGGCAGCGGTTTGGTGGGGCGGGGAACCTGCCGTGCTTGCTGGGAGAGGGTATAAAGGGGCCGGCCATCTTTGTCATGGGGTCGAGTCCCAGGCACCTTCAGCCTGTGGGCGGTGGTTCGTGTCGGTCCTCTAGGCGGGCCTAGGCCTAGAGGACGTTCGGAGGTCGTGTTCCATCCCAGGCACCTTTAGCCTGGGGTGAGGTACTCGGATGGAGGTCTGGAGCTCAGTGCCCAACACTGAGTTCCGCGAGGGAAGGAGATCCTAGGGGACCCTGGGAGAGGGTACCCGATTCCGGAGGGCGTAAAGGACCGGTGGGAGACACTTGCTTAAAGACCCGGTGCAGCATATTGCCGGTGACAGGTGAGCCTTCCATCGGAGACCGCCTGGAAGGAAATCCCCATTCGCTGGGAGACCGCAACCCACTTTCAGGAAGGAAAGTGGAAAGTTCATTGTGTCTGGGCCTACTCGCATCCACACCTCCTTGTCTGTTCTGTTCTCTAAGATGTCCAAATGATTGTGTTCACTTTTGCACTGAGAAGAATAGAGGAGTGTTGGACTTTAATAGTGTGGGGCTCGTTTTCTGGCAGACATTGTTCAAGGTAACTCTCTTTGGAGGTTCCAGGTGCAGAACACCGACCCGAAGGTAAAATAAGGACTTTGCTTACACCACACAAACACCTGCGGTAAAGGCTTGGCGTGGTGACCCCACACTCTCTCCTCTAAGGTACCCCTAGACAAGAGACAGACGAGCTGATGAGAAAGAGGTGAGAGTGGAGGCAGCTACATATATATATATATATATATTGTGACAGCAGGAAGGTAAAGTCACCTGGTTGCATCCAGGGGGGTAGATGTGTTTCTCCCAGATTCAGGCTTTATGCTGACTTATACAACTAGGGTGGAGAGTTGTATAAGCCCAGCTGAGGCTAGTAGGCTCATGGATGACTCATACCTCTAGGGAGAGTGTGGGGCGTCGTACAGACAGGGAGTTGATGAGGCCAGCTGAAGCTTGTCAGCTCATTTAGGCCTCTATAAGAACTCCCAGATTCATTAGGTGTTAGCTCATGCCTGGAACCAGACCTGTGTGGACTGTCTAGGGAGAGTGAACCCCTGTGCGGTGAGGCAAAGCCTGTGTGGCTATTTGTTTGGACTTTTACTAAACCAGGGACTTAGGGACTAGGACAGCACCAGGCTGATCCCAGTTGTTAGTTTAGGAAACCTGCATGTTTAGTCAGAGGTCAAACTGACCAGGATTTATTTTGTTTGTTTCTTTTTGGCTTTGCTGTGTTTTTGTCACTGTACATAGAGAAATAAACCGCACCTTTTGATTTTGAAAACCACAACCTCCGTCTGCTGGCCCTGTTTTTGTGTGGGGAGCCCAACCAGGGGGTCACACACACCCGCTACCGAGTTAACCCCCTCACAGTTGGTGGAGAACCAGTGGCAGTTTTTTTTAAGCCAGCATGGAGGAGATACTGAAACAGCTGGCTCTAGCAAATGCCAATCAACAGCAGACAAATGCAGGTTTGCAAAGGAGCCTTGCAGCCCAGCAGCAAGCTCATCAACAAGCCCAGCAGCAATCTGAGGCCCGCTTCATAGACCTGTTACAGAAGCAAGAGCAGAGACTACAACAAATGGAAGCAGTAATGCAGCAACGTCCGCAGACCAGTGAGGAAAGCCGTCCCACTAATACCGCGTCCTTTGGGGTGAGTCGTTTATTGACAAAAATGACTGGAGAGGATGATCCAGAGGTATTTTTGACCACATTTGAAAGGACTGCTGAAAGAGAAAAGTGGCCTGAGGAGCAGTGGGCTGGACTGGTGGCTCCTCTGTTAACTGGTGAATCGCAGAAGGCTTACTATGACCTAGAGCCTGACCAAGCAAAAGACTATGTGATGCTAAAAGCTGAAATATTGGCAAGGCTGGGTGTCACCCTGGCTGTCCGGGCTCAGCGTGTGCATAACTGGACTTTCCAGCTTGGAAAACCCCCCAGGTCTCAAATGTATGATCTCATTCACCTGAGCAGGAAGTGGCTACAGCCAGAGACTTTGTCCGCACCGGAGATTGTGGAACGTGTTGTAATGGATCGGTTTTTGAGAGCTCTTCCTACTGCCATCCAAAAGTGGGTAAGCCATGGAGACCCAGAGACGGCCGGTGGTCTTGTGGATCGTGTAGAGAAATACTTGGCTACAGAGAACCTGACGGCCTCTTCCAGAGACACTCGGACTTTCCACCCTAAGACCAGACCATCCCCAGGGGCGGATAAGAGGATTCCAAGGGGTGAGGGTGGAGAGAGTGAGAGGGTGGGAGCTCTACCCCAAGTTTGGCGAGAACAGCCTGGGAAATCAGCGGCTCAAGAGGCCGCAAGAAGGATCGTTTGCTACCGCTGCCGGCAAGCGGGACATATTGCAGCCAATTGCCCGGTTGTGGAGGAACCCATGCAGTGTGACTTTCTGACGGGCAGACGTCAGTCGCTGTGTGCGACAGTCGCATGCACTGCCATTCGAGGAACTGAGAAACATTTATGCAAAATGTGTATTAATGGTAGAAATGTTGTGGTATTACTGGATTCAGGTAGCCTTGTGACCCTGATAAAGGCTGAATTAGTTAAAACAGAGGTCTCTGGGAATAGCAAGGTAGCTGTTATTTGTGTGCATGGGGACACCCGAGAGTATCCAGTGACTACAGTGTGTTTCGAGACCCCCAAAGGTACCCTCTCTCATCCAGTGGGCTTAGTATCTCAGTTACCGCATGACGCCATTGTGGGAAGGGATTTTCCGAAGTTCTGGGAACTGTGGGATGATCCTGAGCCCCCCACTGGTGCCCCTATGTACCAGGAATGTGATAGCCAGAACTCCTCTGAGAGTGGTGAGGACTCTCCAGAATTTCCCTTGTCAGTATTTGCAGGGGAGACTCAAGAAACTGGAGAGGAGCCCACCTCCTCAGACGAAAACCTACCGTCTGTGGAGTTTTCTGATCTGGAGGTTCACAGGGAAAATTTTGCCACAGAACAGTTAAAAGACCCCGCCCTAATAAAGGCACGGGAAAACGTAGTGGAAATAGATGGCGAGTTAGTGAACCCAGATAATACCTGCACTTACCCATACTTCAGCGTAGAGAAGGACCTACTGTATCGGGTGGCAAAAAGGGCAGAAGAAACCGTTGAGCAGCTGGTGGTGCCCAAACCTTACAGGAAGTTGGTGTTGGAGTTGGCCCATGGGCACATTCTTGGAGGTCATCTGGGGACAGAGAAAACCCGAGAGAGGGTATTACAGAGATTCTATTGGCCTGGGGTGATGAAGGACATAGAAAATTATTGTTCCTCCTGCCCTGTGTGTCAGAGGTCGGCCCCGATGCCACATTTCCGTAGCCCGCTGGTCCCTCTACCCATCATTGAGGTCCCGTTTGAGAGAATCGCAATGGATTTGGTAGGTCCTATAATCAAGTCCGCTAGGGGGCACCAGTACATATTGGTTATAATGGACTATGCCACCCGTTATCCAGAAGCGATCCCTCTCAGAAATACCTCGGCCAAAACCATAGCCAAAGAGCTATCTCTTGTTTTTAGCCGGGTGGGTATTTGTAAAGAACTGCTTACGGACCAAGGTACACCCTTTATGTCCCGGGTTATGAAAGAGCTGTGTAAATTGCTCAAAGTGACGCAATTGCGTACATCTGTGTATCACCCCCAAACCGATGGGCTGGTTGAAAGATTCAACAAAACCCTAAAACAAATGTTGAAGAAAGTGGTGGATAGAGATGGAAAGGATTGGGACTGTCTACTTCCTTATTTGATGTTTGCTATTAGGGAGGTGCCCCAATCCTCTACGGGATTCTCCCCCTTTGAGTTACTGTATGGGAGACACCCAAGAGGGCTGTTGGATATTGCCAAGGAAACTTGGGAAAGTGAGAGTTCTCCCCACAGGAGTGTGATTGAGCATGTCGCCCTGATGCAAGATCGAATTGCACAGGTAATGCCCATCGTGAAGGAACATTTGGCCCAAGCGCAGTTGGCACAGCAGAGAGTGTACAACCGTGGAGCAAAGACCCGTACCTTTTCCCCGGGGGATAGGATATTGGTACTTGTCCCTACGGTTGAAAGTAAATTCCTTGCCAAATGGCAAGGCCCCTACGAGATAATGGAAAAAGTGAGCGAAGTGAATTACAAGGTCAGACAACCAGGAAGGCGAAAGCCCGAACAGATATATCACGTTAATCTGTTGAAAGCCTGGAGGGATAGAGAGTCCCTAGTCGCAGAAACTTGGTCACCAGCTCAAACTGGTTGCGTGATTCCGGAGGTTGGAATAGCAGCCACCTTGTCACAACCCCAACAACAGGAGGTTAAGGAGTTTGTGCTTCGCAACAAGGAGGTGTTCTCTGAGCTGCCGGGACAAACATCTGGGGTAGAGCATGATATTATTACCCCGCCCGGTGAAAGGGTGAAGTTAAAACCCTATCGGATCCCAGAGGCCCGACGGGAGGCAATACGGGAGGAAGTACAGAAAATGCTGAACTTAGGGGTGATAGAGGAGTCCCAAAGTGATTGGTCTAGTCCCATTGTGTTGGTGCCTAAACCGGATGGGAGCTGGCGATTTTGTAACGATTTTCGTCAGTTGAACAAAGTTACAAAATTTGACACCTACCCCATGCCACGTATAGATGAGTTGATCGACCGGCTGGGAACAGCCCGATACATGACGACTCTTGACCTCACAAAAGGGTATTGGCAAATTCCCCTGGCCAAGTCGGCCAAAGAGAAAACCGCATTTGTAACCCCAGACGGGGCGTTCCAATATAAGAGAATGCCGTTCGGGTTACAGAATGCGCCGGCCACATTCCAGCGGAAAATGGACCAGATACTGAGGCCCCATCGGAAGTATGCTGCGGCTTACCTGGATGACGTAATTGTCCATAGCACAGATTGGGCCTCACATCTGCCAAAAGTGCAAGCAGTCCTAGACTCTATCCGGGAAGCGGGGTTTACGGCTAACCCCAAGAAGTGTACCATTGGGCAGGAGGAGGCCAAATATCTTGGGTACACCATTGGCAGGGGAGTAATAAAACCCCAACTCAACAAAGTCGAGGCCATCCAGAGTTGGCCACGTCCCAACAGCAAGAAGCAGGTACGAGCCTTTCTGGGAATCGCGGGTTATTATCGGCGCTTCATTCCCCACTTTGCTTCTAAGGCTGTGCCCCTAACCAACCTGACGAAAGGGAAAGGGTCGGTCATGATTAAATGGACCCCCGAGGCTGAGGCAGCATTCCAATTCTTGAAACAAGCCTTATGTAGCCAGCCAGTGTTGTACTCACCCGACTTCTCTAAAGACTTTGTCGTACAAAGTGATGCGTCAGATGTGGGGTTAGGAGCAGTATTGTCCCAGGTCTGGAACGGGGAAGAGCACCCAGTCATTTACCTCAGCAGGAAGTTGAAGTCCCATGAGGTAAATTACGCCACGGTTGAAAAGGAGTGTTTAGCGGTGAAGTGGGCTCTAGATTCCCTTCGGTACTATCTGCTAGGTAGGCACTTTGACATGGTTACGGATCACGCTCCGTTAAAGTGGATGGCTCAAAACAAGGAGACAGATAGAAGAGTGAATAGGTGGTTCCTGGCCCTACAGGAATTCAACTTCACAGTAAAGCATCGCCCTGGCGTTCAAATGGGGAATGTGGATGCTTTGTCTCGAGTACATGAATGCCTGATTGCTGGTGTTCCAACCCCGAGGTTAAAACAAGAGGGGGGGGTATGTGACAGCAGGAAGGTAAAGTCACCTGGTTGCATCCAGGGGGGTAGATGTGTTTCTCCCAGATTCAGGCTTTATGCTGACTTATACAACTAGGGTGGAGAGTTGTATAAGCCCAGCTGAGGCTAGTAGGCTCATGGATGACTCATACCTCTAGGGAGAGTGTGGGGCGTCGTACAGACAGGGAGTTGATGAGGCCAGCTGAAGCTTGTCAGCTCATTTAGGCCTCTATAAGAACTCCCAGATTCATTAGGTGTTAGCTCATGCCTGGAACCAGACCTGTGTGGACTGTCTAGGGAGAGTGAACCCCTGTGTGGTGAGGCAAAGCCTGTGTGGCTATTTGTTTGGACTTTTACTAAACCAGGGACTTAGGGACTAGGACAGCACCAGGCTGATCCCAGTTGTTAGTTTAGGAAACCTGCATGTTTAGTCAGAGGTCAAACTGACCAGGATTTATTTTGTTTGTTTCTTTTTGGCTTTGCTGTGTTTTTGTCACTGTACATAGAGAAATAAACCGCACCTTTTGATTTTGAAAACCACAACCTCCGTCTGCTGGCCCTGTTTTTGTGTGGGGAGCCCAACCAGGGGGTCACACACACCCGCTACCGAGTTAACCCCCTCACAATATATATATATATATATATATTATAGTGCCCTGCTCCTATTGAGTAGGCGCTATGTTTAAATTTAAGTTATCTGAGCTGTAGTTTGGCTCAGAATAATTGTGTTAAAGTGGTTGTAAACCCACTTTTTTTTTTTTTGGCCCACCTGCAAGAGAAAGGCATAATGAGCTATTATGACTAGCATAATAGCTCATTATGTTCCACTTACCTTAGATCGGGGCCCCCGAAGCCGTCCTCGTCCCTCTGTCCAGCCGCAGACATCACTGCGGCGATAGCCGGAATGTTACTTCCGGGTATCGCCGCACCAGCCAATCACAGCGCCGCTCCGGCGCTGTGATTGGCCGGAGCGGCGGAGACGTCACTCTGCGCATGCGCGCGGGAGGCGTCCCACTCGGCTACGCCCAGCGATTGCTGGGAAGTAGCCGAGTATGTGAATGGGACTAACCCCATAAATGCGCCGTTGTCTACGGCGCGCATGCGCCGTAGATAGCAGTGCTTGTCATTTTAGTAAATATCTCCTAAACCGTGTAGGTTTAGGAGATATTTCTTGCACCTACAGGTAAGCCTTAATCTAGGCTTACCTGTAGGTGCAAGTTGAAAAAGTGGGTTTACAACCACTTTAAATTGCTGGTTTCTGTTCCAGTCCAGCTGTGTTGCGCATTTTCCACTTGACTGTAGGTGTCGCGGTTACCACAGGTCAAGGTTGGAAATGCAGCAGGCTGGGTGTATTGAGTACTCTTTACCCAGAAGTAGCCCAGTGGGAGTGGTCCCCCGCTGTGCATTCTGGGAGAGGGTACTTAATGGACAGACACTGTTTTCCGGGTCTCTCTGACCTGATGGCCCTCCTGGCCTAGGGTGTGTTGAAGTGGCTGTCCTGCTTCGGGGCCTGCAGGCCCGAGGCTTCTTTGCTGATAGTAGGCCCAGGAGTTTCTGGGGCCTACTGGTCCAGGGGTGGTCCTGTGCTGTCTTGCCTGCGGGAAGAAGCCCAGCAATTGGAGAAACCAGGGGAGGACTTTTCTCAGAGAGGACCGAGCGAAAGAGCTGGTATCTCAGGAAGAGCCTGGAGACTCAATTGGAGGACGCATCCCGGCCCATCTACCTCACAGTGTTGCCAGCTTGGCTGAAAGAAACTGGTACTGTGTGACTGTACTTAGACTTTGCAAAAGTTCTGGATCATACAATCCTGTGGCAGAGGATTGTGCAGAGACTATGTTTATTCTTCAAGTCTGTGGCAGAGACTATGTGTATTCTTCAAGTCTGTAGCTGAGACTTTTGACCGAGCACCGCACTGGCTGCTAGGTCAGTGAGAGAGGCCTCAGACTCCCTCAGAGACTGCAGACATGATGCAGTAGATGGTCAGAGGTTGCGCACATAATACAAGAGATGGTTAGAGGCTGCGGGCATGATACAGGAGATGGTCAGAGGTTGCAGACATGATACAAGAGATGGCTGGAGACTGAGGATATCATACCAAAGATGGTCAGAGACTGCAGACATGATACAGGAGATCAATGCAGCCTCACCAGTGCCCATCAAATGCAGCCTCACCAGTGCCCATCAAATGCAGCTTTCACTGTGCCCATCAAATGCGGCCTCACTGTGCCCATCAAATGCAGCCTCACTGTGCCCATCAAATGCAGCCTCACTGTGCCCGTGAATGCAGCCTCACTGTGCCCATCAAATGCAGCCTCACTGTGCCCGTGAATGCAGTCTCACTGTGCCCATCATTGCAGCTTCACTGTGCTCATCAATGCAGCCTCACTGTGCCTATCAAATGCAGCTTTACTGTGCCCGTGAAAGGCAGTCTCACTGTGCCCATGAATGCAGTCTCGCTGTGCCCATCAATGCAGCCTCACTGTCCATGAATTCAGCCTCAATGCCCATGAATGCAGCCTCACTGCCCATGAATGCAGTATCACTGTGCCCATCAAATGCAGCTTTACTGTCCCCGTGAATGCAGCCTCACTTTGCCCGTGAATGCAGCCTCACTATGCCCGTGAATGCAGCCTCATTGTGCCCACCATTGCAGCCTTATCAATGCAGCCTCATTGTGCATATCAAATGCAACTTTACTGTAGCCATTAGTGCCCCTGGAAGATGTCATCTGTGACGAAACGGCTTAGGGAGGAACGGCGTGCTGACGTCACCGTAAACAAACGCTAAGTCCCGGAAGGAAGGGGCGGATATCGAGAGCCGGCCGGCTCGAAAAATTTTATGACATGCTTTTAACTTTCTACGGAACTGTAAATGTACATCTATGGTTTTAATAAATCTGTTGAATACAGCTTTACACTATGAGAGTTTTTCTTACCTGCATGGGGAACCGATAATCACGGAATATCCCGAGGATTCCTGGTGCAGAGGAGTCAGGAGAGCTTACTGTGTAATACAGAGACCCATGGCTGGGGTAATTAACCACAAGCGGTTGTGATCTCCTTAAAAAGAGATCTATTTATCCGGTAAGCGGCATTGATGTTACAGGTGGAGGATTTTTTTCTACTCTAAATCATCACTCTTCCTTTGGTGTTAATTGATTTGAAATCACCGTGGATATTTTCACTGAAGATGTGTATGCCTTGGAACTGTGTCCTGTGACCTTGTGGTGGGGGAGCTTCTCATCTTGGGGTAGTCATTGATAGTGATTTGAGCACCTCAAAGGGACTTATCCTGGTTGCATGTGAATCAATTTTCATCATCTGGGTCCAGTATTTTATATTTTATTTTTTTATCATTTTGGACTTTGTCCAGGCTTTTTGGACTTCAATTGGTTCATGTATGCACATTGAATTCATGTTTATATGTCATTTTTTCACATCTATTTGCAGCGCAGCTTATTTTATTTTATTGTTTCTCAGTGTGTGTATCTAGCATTCTGGTTGCAGCGGCATAATTTATTCTATTCACTCTTGGAATTTATTTACACAGACAGCGCAGTAATTCACCTTTAACTAACAGCCTTTACTGTGCCCATGAGTGCAGCCTCACTGTGCCCACCATTGCAGCCTGTACCCATGAATGCAGCCTCACTGTGCCCACCATTGCAGCCTCACTGTGCCCACCATTGCAGCCTGTGCCCATAAATGCAGCCTCACTGTGCCCTCCATTGCATCCTCACAGTGCCTGTGAATGTAGCTTCAATGTGCCAATCCATACATGCTCACCATTGCCTGGTAACACACAGAGAGCGGACATCCCCTGCATTGAATCACGGAGCTGGGTCTGTGTTCGGCGGCCGCTCTGTAACAAGTTCCTGCCCCCCTAGACCGGCTCGTGTGATAGGCGGAACACTGATTCAATCTACTATCACACGAGCCGGTCTAGGGGGGGCGGGACTTTGTTACAGCGTGGCCGCCGTACACAGACCCAGCTCCGTCATACACATGAGGAGGAGAGAGGGGAGTGCTGCGGCCGCACCTCAAATCGACCCCAGGGCAGGCGGCCTCCCGGGAAATTTCCCGGTATCCCGGTAGGCCCATCCCGCCCTGACCTGGGGTAGGAACGAATTTAAACAAATCCAAAATAAATTATAACAAAATGAAATTTTGTTCGAATTCAAATCTAATATTGCTGATTTCCTTCAAAAACTGTGTGCAAGTGTATGTAAAAGAATCAATGTTGCTTTGAAGCCAAAGGGTATTCAAATATTGCTTTAACCACTTCAATACAGGGCACTTCCCCCCCTTCCTGCCCAGGCCAATTTCAACTTTCAGCGCTGTCAATTTTAAATGACAATTGCACTGTCGTGCAACACTGTACCCAAACAAATTTTTTATCATTTTGTTTCCACAAAGAACAGATAGGATAGATAGGACACTGATCTTCCTCTGGCTGAACCCACGCTGGCTAATATGCTGGCTATACAGGATTGCAAGGCCTCTCTCACTGCCCAAATATAAACCATTCGGATGGATTTCTCCCTACTGAAGCAGGATGTTCAAAATCAGGGGTAAATGAGGAACGCATTAGCTCCCTAGAAGGTACAGTGCACCTCTTAACTGCCTGAAGTCCAATGCCAACGCACCTCCTTTGTGGCCATGAAAGACCGCCTACATACCGAAGGCCTACAATATGCTATGCCCTTCCCTGCTAAGCTGCATATCATTCAGGATGGTAGAGCTTACTTCTATACGAATCCAAAAGAAGCTATGACCTGGATAAATGATCGCTTTGGAGTTGTACCCAGACTGAGACGTAACTAAACCTAGCTACTAGAGCTTCACGATTAATTGTTAAAGAAATGAAATCGCAATTCTATCCCCCTCCCGATCTTAAAACAGCATTTCCCGATTCTATGTAACAAGCGCAGAGTTCTCTGCTCACTTCTGACAGCTGACAAAAAAATACAGGCAGCCTGCCAAGTTTATCTCAGCATTGGAGATAACTATAAACAAAGTAACATTTCGTTCTTAGATCCAAGAAAAGAACTATGGTCTATAAATGAGGTCAGTTCAACCACTTAAAGACTAAACAGTTTTCTATATATTTCTTTAGCAGAGACCCTATAGAATAAAATGTAGGTTGTTATTAAATAAATATTTTATGTCACACTGTATTTGCGCAGCGGTCTTTCCAACGTAATTTTTTGGGAAAACTTAATGAATAAAAAAAACAGTAAAGTTAGCCCAATTTTTTTGTATAATGTGAAAGATGTTACGAAGCGAGAATCGTGAGAGAATCATGATCTTCATTCTAAACAAAAAAAATTTGATTCTCATTTTAGCCAGAATCGTGCAGCTCTACTAGCTACTGATACCTGGAGTTCCTATCTGACTTCCTATCTACTAAAGATCCTGAGATCCCAATCTGTGTACAGAGACTTTAATACCCATGAACATTGTTCCTATCCGGGTGGCTTGCCTGCCCTTTCAAGGTTACTGTTCTTCCCCTATGCCCTCCTGAGGCATCACCCCATTGCGCCCGGATTTAGTTCTTAGGCCTGCTCTCTATGTAATTCTGACCGGCCCACCTCCTGGAGTATGGTATGGACCACTGTCATTTTGTGCCAGCACCTTCTTTTGTAGTGGACTTCTATCCTAACTTAGGACACCTCTTCGATTGTCAAGAGGCTTTACGGATTTACGGATTTAGTACATCCCCCATACAGGACGTTTATAACCTCGGTTGAGTGTTTTTTTTTGTTAAGAGATCCAAGGCTTGTTATGTTTGGGATGGCCAAGCGGGGAGGGTTGACTGGGGTTCCCTGTGGACTTGCTCCAACCTTTTTTGTTGCCTCTGGCTGGATTTTTGCATTTATTTATTTTTTTATGTTATTGTTTGTATTGACTTGGACTTTTATTTTACATTTAGTCTCACACGCTCTTACTTGTATATGTTTTGGATGGCATGGCCTGCAATGTTCTCCTTATGCTTTGCATCCTTACTGTAGTTGTTATACACTTTATTTTCAAGCCGATTATTGTGTCTAAGCCGTTAAAGATAATATCTTGGCATACTAGAGGTTTAAATTCACCCCAAAAGCAGTCCCTGGTCTTCTCTGTCTTGAAAAAATATAACCCCCATATAATTTGCCTTCAAGAAACACATCTCACTGGTACAAAGGTACGGGCCCTTAAGTGCCCATGGCTAGCTATATTGTATCATGCCACCTATACTATCTACTCTAGAAGGGTCTCTATTCTATAGGCTAAATCTCTTCCGGCAGAGATTTTACAAGTCAAAACTGACCCTGATGGGAGATTTTTTATGCCTACACTACAAATTGTCTCTGTGACATTCACATTGGTGAATGTTTATATTCTTCCCCCATTCTCCCCAGACCTACTGTCCCTTATGCTCCTATCTAGGCTCCCAGGCCCCCTGCTTTATGTAGGGGACTTCAATGCTATCTTAAACCCAGTTGTGGGCCGCTTGGGGGGTGGTGGTAGATCCTTTACCTCATTTACCGATTGGGTGCAGGTATATGGTCTCACTAAGATATGCCGATGGAAGCATCCGGATGTCTGCCGGTACTCCTGCCATTCTGATTCCTTCCACACCAAGACTTGTATAGACGTGGCGTTTGCCTCAGAGATTACACTTCCTATTGTTTCAAATGTGTTATACTTACCCAGAGGTGTATCAGACCATGAACCCCCTTCTGTGGATCTCCTCCTCCTGCCGGGCTCGGGCCCTGCTATTTGGCTCCTGAATTCCCTATAGTTGGAGGTTGAGGTGGTGCCTGGGAAGTGCAAGCAAGGTATTGTTTATTATTGGCACACAAATTTGGGCAGGGTTGACCCATAAACAGAATGGGAGACTTTTACGACTACGCTGTGGGGCACTTTTTTGTTCCCTTTGGATCAAGCTACGATACCTATGGTTCATCCGGAACTCCAGACTACAAATTGTACCTTCCTTTAGATACCTGAGTGTTATAGTTCAATTACCTTTATCTTCATATATTAATAATAATTTGTGCCCCCTATTAACCCAGTTGCAAACACAAACTAAATATTGAATGGATCTACCCCTGGACCTTATGGGAAGGCCCAATGTCCTTAAAATTATTTATCTACCCAAGCTATTATACATTATGGCCAACACTCCCTGCAAAATTCCCAAATCCATTTTTAAGTGTATTGATACAATCTGCACCGCATTCCTATGGAACAGCCATTCTGCTGGGGTGGCACTCAAAACGCTACGGCTTCCAACGCATCTGTCAGGTTTGACGTTTCCTAACTTTTATTTATACTACCTGGCATCCCAACTGGTCCATATTCATGACTGGCTACACCCAATTGCTGCAAACGCTTGTACCACTAGAGAGGGGGCTATTGCTTCCTCCTTAGAAACCCTCCACAATATTATATATAGGGCTCGCGTTCTGGCTCGTTTTGGGCACGCCATGTTATGTACCTGTCTCTCCTTATTTCAATCTATTGTTACAAAAAAATTGAAAGAGTCATGCTCGACTTCCCCCAAAAACCCTTTATGGTTCAACTCTAACTTGCAGAAACTATACTCCCTGCCTGATCCACAGAAATTGTATTCTAGGGGGATTAAATATCTTTGCCACTTATACACTACACAGGGTTTTAAGTCCTTCCATCAAATGCGTGCAGACTTTGACATACCACGCACTTACCTATTCTACTACTACCAGCTCCGACATGCTGTCTGTGCACAAGTTCTCTGGATAATCCTATTAGAGTGCCTTCACTGGAGAAAATGTTGAGACAACCAGAGCCCACCAAACTTATCTCCACTTATTATGCTGCCCTCACCACAGATTGTAATACCAGATTCCGGGTTGCCCAGACAAAGTGGATCTCACTAGACATTCCTCTCACAGAGGCCGACTGGTCTGAATTCAGTTAAACGTATAAGTCCTCAGTCATATCCTCTAATGCCCCGTACACACGACCGGTTTTCCCGTCAGAAAAACTGCGATGAGAGCTTTTGGACAGGAATCCCGGCAGTGTGTATGCTCCATCGGACTTTTTCCCACAGGAAAACTGCCGGAAAAAAAAAGAGAGCAGGATCTCTTTTTTCCCGTCAGAAAAAAATCCTAGCGGGAAAACCGTTCGTCATGCTTTTCCGACGGGAAAAAAAACACGCATGCTCGGAAACAATTTGATGCATGCTCAGAAGCATAGAACTTCATTTTGTCGGCTCGTCGTAGTCTTTTACGTCACCGCGTTCTTGGCAGTCAAAAGTTCACCGGACTTTTGTGTGACCGTGTGTATGCAAGGCAGGCATGAGAGGAATCCCGTCGGGAAAACCATAATTTTTTTTTCTGATGGGAAAACTGGTCGTGTGTATAGGGCATAAGAACCGTATTATACAACTTAAAGGATAACTATACCTTTGGTTTTTTAAAATAACAAACATGTCATACTTACCTCCTCTGTGCAGTTGGTTTTTCACAGAGTGGCACCGATCCTCCTCTTCTGGGGTCCCTCAGAGGTGCTCCTGGCTCCTCCTCTTCTCGAGTGCCCCGTTGGAGAAGCACTCTCCCTCAGGGCCTTCGTGCAGGCGCGCTCTCGTGTTCTGCTGCTGCGTCTATTGACACAGACAGCAAATAAATCTATTTTATTATCATTGAAGGGATCGCAGTTCCCAAAGAGACCCCTTTGGTTGAAATTAATCAACAACGCTCTACCGTTGTATAAACTCACATTTCAGATTTAGAAAAGAACTGAAACATTTCATAAAGTTTGGGGCAGATGGATAGCTAGCCCTCTGACCCTCACCCCAGTGTAAATATACTAGCTATATTATTCCTTGGTTGTGCCAGCCACCTTATTGATTTTATTTACTTTTTTACTGTTTCGAAATTCTGTTACCTGTACAGTTCCTTGTAACTATACACTTAATAACCACAGGAGACGTGTGTGATGATAATAGTTTATTATTGTTTACTGTTTATTGCTTGTTTGAGTGCACCGATCTTCTTTGCACTGTATGTAAGTTTTTTTTTTTTTGTATGTAAGTTTGTCTTTAAACTCAATAAATATATCTTTAAAAAACAAACAAACAAAAAAAAAAAAACCTTATTAGTACAATGACAATTAACGTATCAAAAATCAAACTGTCAATATTTTGGTGAATGAATAATTTTAGCATCATTTGTGTCTAGATCAACATATATTCCTTTTATAACCTAGAACTCTTCAATTTTTTTCTGTTTCAATCCTTTTATTAAAGTTTTTTTTTTTTTTTGTTTTAAATCAAAAGGTTTTTATTGCAAAACAGCAACCAATCAAATCAAAACATACATCACGTTACACTTCAATTTGTCAGTGCAAAAGCATTGTCATAACCATTAGACATTCCCTTCAACAACCAAATAGTAATGGGTAGCCATTGTGTGGCACATACAATGTTTAATTCTATAGTGCAATACTCCGTGATCCCCTGTCATGGTACTGGCAGCCTCAACAACTCTGCATTTTGTCCCCCACAATGTTACTTTATTTTTAAGCTGGCATTTCCCCAGGCATCTATTATGTTTATGGGCATCTGAGCAGCCTCATCTGTACCTGTTCCCTGGGACTAATACTGGATGTATCAAGCCATGCGTCCCATAATCTATCAAATTCCCCAGGATTCCCCCTATGCTTAGATATGTATTTTTCCATGATAAGGGTACTACCCATGTGCTGAATCCAGGATTTGACCGACGGCGGAGTGGCAGATTTCCAGCTCATAAGAATTATTTTCCTAGCTTGGAATAAGGCCCTGGCAAAATCCATCCTGGTCAATTCCTCTGGGATTGCCCCCTCCAACACCCCCAGAAGGCAGCATATTGGATCAAGAGGGACGCTTATTTGGAAGACCTGGTCAAGCGTGGCCAGGACCCCATTCCAATATCTATAAAGTTTGGGGCAACGCCAGAGGAGGTGTATCAAGTCACCTGGCACTATCCTACACTTGCCACACATCGGGTCAGGTAGTTTGCATATTTCATGAAGTTTTACTGAGGTATAGTGTGCCCGCAACAGGATATATAATTGGGATACTTTTTGCGATACGTTCAGCAAACAAGTGTTGGCGGCCTGAAGGGCTTCATCCCACTACTTACCTGTAAGAGGCCCTAAGTCTGCCTCCCACTGGGTCGCTGCTTTCATGGGCAATCCCTCAAAGAGTCCGGATAGGAGCATACGAAAGCATTGGGATATTATACCCTTTGTGTCCGTTGCATTTTTCAGTATGTGGATTGTACCCATTCCACTGTAGTACCTTGTGCTTTAACAGCGTGCTTTAGTTGTAGGTAGTAAAACAGCATGCTGGAGGGCAGTGAAAATATAGATTGTAGGTCTGTGAAAGAGAGCAGTCTCCCATTGTGAAATACATGCCTGAGGTGAGTTATTCCCATGGGGCGCCACCTAGTTCCCTGTTGGAGTTTGGCCAGTTCCTCATATGATTTATTCCCTCATAATGGGCTGTAAGCTGTGTACCCCGTTACTTGCTGCAATTGTTTGACCTTATTCCACACCTTCTGAAGGAGTGTATAAGTGGGCATTTGTTTGTTGGGCCGTTGAAACAGCTGTGCCTCCAGACCCTCCGATACGGACTCCGCCCCTGTGCCAGTAAGTAAGAGTTTGGCTGACGAACCAGCAGGCTTGGGAGCCATAGCTCCAATCAAGTGCTGCAGCTGTGCAGCCAAATAGTATATCCAAGGGTTGGGGAGTGCCAGATCCCCCCTCTTTTGGGTATTGCAATTTTTCCAGTTTGATCCTGGGGGGCTTGTTGTGCCAAAGAAGTACCGTAATCTAAATAGGGAGTTGACTACTTGAAAAATTTTACGTGGAATAACCACGGGTGTGTTGTGAAGCAGGTAAAGAAGTTGGGGCATAAGGATCATCTTAATAAGGTTTGTTTTCCCCACTAAGGACATTTTAAGCCGCTTCCATATGTTTATTTTATTTCTGAAGCGAGTCAGTAAGGGGTATATATTTTGGCTATAGTAGTCCGTCAGCTTGGGCGAAATGTGAATACCTAAGTATTTAAGGGCAGTTACTAAAGGGACAGGGCAGGGGAGCTCTGCGTCCGACCCAGGTGCTCCATCCAGAAACATCAGCGCAGATTTGGACCAATTAATGGTTAAGCCTGAAAAGTGGCCAAAATCTGTGATGAGCGACATTGCATGGGACAACAAATCATCTACGTCCTCCATAAAGAGGAGCATGTCATCAGCGTACAGCATTAATTTCTCATGTAGGTCACCATAGCGAAATCCCCTGATCTGTGGATAATTCCGCACCTGGGCAGCCAGGGGCTCAATGGCCAGTGCAAAGAGCAGGGGGTCAAGGGACAATCCTGTCTAGTCCCCCTGCCCAGTGCAAAGGCAGGAGACATCCTATATGACATGCGTATGGCAGCCTGTGGAGAGCTAAACAATAATCTTGTCCACTTGATAAATCTAGGGCCAAATCAAAAATTTGACAGTACGGCCCAGAGATAGCGCCAGCTGACACTTTATTCAAGGTTTAAGCCGGCCATAGATGGTGCGATTTTCTGTTCTGCAACCACAGATTGCAGGAAAGAAAAACAATCAATTCCCTCATAGTCAGTGTCAAGGCTATTGAGTTCTCCCGGTGAGGAGGTGCGAGGAGCAATCCCTACTGGGAGAACTCACAGTAATCATTGCTAGTGGCTTTAGCCGCTGGCAATAATCACATGAAACATCAAACATGCTGGATTTTTCTTTTTTGTTTCATAAAGATTTTATTGAAAAACAGCGTAATTACACATTACAGCAATAACAACCATAATAGGGGGGAAAAAAAAGGGGGGGGGTAAGCCTGGAGATCCAGAGGGTCTGGCTCCATGTACAATATAAATACATGTTATGTAGTTGTGGCAATGCCCATGTATAATGTTCAGTTATATAAAATAACAACATCATCTCAGATAATAACAAGAATATATCTCAAGTCCTCTGTGAGGGATCGTGTTAATGAAAATGCATTCAGATGCTACCAGAACCTTTAATAAGAGTGGCAAGTCATGGTCATTAACACAGTAGACCAGAACCTATGGCTCGATTTCTACCTTCCTCTCCAAGGATCTACATACTTTGGAGAACATGAGTGGGGGGGTCCATCAGGGGTGCGGGAGGAGGGGTCCGGGAGGGGGGTGAGTATGAGGAAGAGAGCGTTTGGACGTGAATGCTTGAAGAGGGGGTGGGGTAACCACCAACTACCCTCTCCGTCTATTTCTGTTTGGCAATAAGAACATACTGTCAAGATTATACCTCAGTTGTCGAACAAGTAGCACTCTGTATAAAAGTCCCAATCAGCTATTATGCCGCATACACACGACCGCTTTTCTCGACGAGAAAATTGGCTTTTTTTTTTTCGTCGAGGAAAACGATCGTCTGTGGGCTTTATGACGTTTTTCTCGTCTAGAAAAACGGCATAAAAAAACGACGAGAAAATTTAGAACATGTTCTAAATTTTCTCATCGTTTTTTCCAGCATTTTTTTCCGCGGCAGTTTTCCCATAGGGAGACACTGCCGCGGAGCCCACAGACGGTCGTTTTTCTCGTCAAGAGAAAAAATGACGGGAAAAACGACCGTGTGTAGGGAACCAAGCGGTTCCCTCGTTTTTCCTGTCATTATTCACGGCGTTTTTTTAACCGCCGTGAATAATGATCGTGTGTACGCGGCATTAGTCTATAAGAGATTTTGAAATTCCGCAGAATTCCGAAATGTAAACCAGTCGTCCCAGATAGTGGCAAAGTTGGAAATCCTATCCTGCGCAGTGTATATCAGCTCCTCCATCGCTGCGATGTGCCCTATGCGTGTCACCCATTCTTTCATAGATGGTGGCACTGTGGCCCTCCAGTGGATGGGTACACATAGTCTGGCCGCGTTTATCATATGGATCGCCACCGAATTGCGATACCGTTTCTTAGATATTTTGGACAAATGGAGAAGATACTGTGCTGGCGAAAACTCCAGTGGTAGCGAGGAGACCGCAGTCGTCACATCATGTACCCTCTGCCAGTATGGTTGGATCAGCGAGCATTCCCACCAATTGTGGAGGAAGGTACCCAAGCCCTGCCCACATCTCCAGCACCGATTTGACACTTTCGGAAAGAACTTGTGGATCAGATCCGGTGTCCTATACCACCGCGTTCTAATCTTGTACCCATTTTCCTGGGTGTTTACATTCAACGAACCTTTATGGATATACCAATGCACCCGCTCCCAGCTCTTCTTCTCAATCGGTGTTTCAAGTCGGGCCTCCCAAAAGGTCCGTTCCGCCTGCATGGAAGCAAAGGGTTCTTTGAACATTGATGCGTAAAGCATCGAGATCACATGTTTCTGGGGAGACGTGCTAGAGCACAACGACTCAAACACTGTAGATGGTTTCGTAAAGTATCCTCTGTTCCTCGGGCTGTCTAGAAAGTGCTTTATCTGGAGGTGAGCAAAGAGAGGGAAGGCTTTGGTCAGGGATAGTGACGCTAGTTCTCTCAGGTTAAGAAACCTATCCCCAGAGAAAAAGTGTTTGGCTAGCATATCTACGTGTGGCCATTCTTTTGTCAGGTAGGAACTGTCTAGCCCCGGCATAAAGTCTGGGTTTCCTCTAAGGGGAGTTAACTTACTCTCTGTAGCCGACACTGCATACGTTCTACACGTTTGTGTAAACGCAGAAAGAGTTGCCCCTACCAGAGGGTGAGATTGAACGTTAGGCGTCCAATGTTTGCTAGAAACCCAGGGGACTGTCCCAAGTTCAGTTCCTGTAATCAAATTTTCCAGGAGTACCCACCCTTTACGGCGTGCATGAACCCTCCAGTCCACTATCCGTGTCAGCTGCGTAGCCCAATAGTACCTCTGTATATCCGGGAGACCAATGCCCCCATCCAATTTCGGGAGTACCAATTTCGCCCAACTAATTCTCGGTGCCTTGGTTCCCCACAGAAACTTTCTACATAGTCTCTTATACGTCGCAAAGAAAGAGGGTGGTAAGGCGATCGGAATTGTCTGTAATTTATATAGCATTCGAGGGAGCACTGTCATTTTCAATATGGAGGCACGCCCGAACCAGGAAATCGTGGGAACATCCCACCGACGCATGTCTTGCTGTATAGCGTTTAGTTCCGCTAGGAAGTTCTTATTGTAAAGATCTGTGAGTTTACCCGGAAGCCGAATATCCAGGTAGGTAATATCATCGGCTTTCCATCGAAAGGGGAAATTCTCCTGGCAAAGGCCAACCAGCGATGAGGGCAGCGAGATATTCAGAGCAAATGATTTGGAGTAATTGATTTTCAAGTGTGAGATAATTCGGAATTGTTCAAGAACATGCAGCAAATTAGGCAGGGAAGTCAAGGGGGAGGAAAGAAAGAGCAAAATATCATCGGCAAAAGCTGCGAGTTTATATTCCTTATGGCCTATTTCAATACCCTTTATGTTAGTATTCGCCCGAATGCAACGAAGAAGAGGTTCCAGCGTGAGAATATACAGTATAGGAGAAAGGGGACAACCCTGTCTCGTGCCATTGTGGATGGAGAAGGCCTCCGACAAGTGACCATTGACTCGCACTCTCGCCTGTGGATTTGTATACAAAGCTCTGATATAATCCCTCATTCTGGTTCCTAGACCTAAAGTGTCTAACACGGAGTCCATGTAGTCCCAGGCCACTCGGTCGAAGGCCTTCTCTGCATCCATTGATAGAAAAAACCCTTCGTGTTTGGAAGAAGTGAGCCAATGATGCAGGTTGAGGGCCTTGATGGTGTTGTCCCTGACTTCTCTGCCGGGGACAAAGCCCACCTGGTCTAGACCCACCCATATTGGAACGTGATGAGCCAACCGATTCGCAAGAATTTTGGAAAAGATTTTCACATCCACATTTAGGAGCGAGATCGGCCTATAATTCGCTACATCTGCCGGATCCTTATCCTCCTTGTGTATTACTGAAATATAGGCTTCCAACAGGGTACTAGAGTTGCATGTAGCATCTGCTAGGGAGTTAAAGGCTCGAAGGAAACCTGGCGCTAGAAGATCCGTGAAACATTTGTAATATTGTGCCGTGAATCCATCAGGTCCCGGGCTTTTGCCGGGTTTTGTGGTTTTTAAGGCTTCTACCCATTCTTCAGACGACAACGGGGTATCCAGGGATTGTCTATCTTCCAGGGATAGTGCCTGTGGGCAATAACTATGCAGAAAGTCCCTTATCAAGTCTTTCCGCATGTCCGCTGAGACATTACTTTCCTCATTTGCCTTAATATTATATAGTTTGCTATAAAAGGTTTGAAACTGTTGAGCAATATCCCCATTTTTAGTATGGATCCCTCCATGCTTGTCCCTCACATGATGGATTGTGGAGGCGAGCACGCGTTTCTGTGTAAATCTCGCTAGTAACCTCCCGGGTTTATTCCCTTGCTCATAGAACAGCTTCTGCGACAGCATGTGTCGCTTTCGGGCTCTTCTGTATAATTCCTTGCGTAAGAGTACTCTCGTATCTGCCAGCTCGGTCGCTACTCCAAGCGCCCGTGCCCCTTTGTGTTGCGCTTCCAATCTGGAGATCTTTTCCGCTAGGGTCTGAATAAGAGCTATGTGCTCCCTCTTTCTCTTAGCTGCCAAGGAGAGCAAGTGTCCCCTCACCACACACTTATGTGCCTCCCATTGAGTCATGGGGGACACATCTGGTGTGTTGTTATGCTGAAAGTATTCACTAATGGCCTGTTTAAGAGTGACTATGTCCGCAAGATCTGTGAGAAGGGAAGCATCCAACCTCCAAATCTTAGTGGACGTCTCCCTCTGCGGGAATCGCAGGGTCAGGGTAACCGGGTGGTGGTCTGATAAGACCATATTTTCAATCGTCGCCTCATGTAGATAACACAGATCTCTCTGGGAAATGAAGATGTAATCCAGCCTCGAGTAGCGCTGGTGTGGGGATGAGAAAAAGGTATAGTCTCTTCCTCGAGGGTTTAAGGTACGCCATGTATCGTGTAGAGCCAGAGATGCTAACCCCAATTTCGCTTGCCTTAAGGCAGAGAAGGGAAGGGACGAGGTACCCGTGGATGTGTCAAGAATCGGGTCCATGGCCATGTTAAAGTCTCCACCCAAAATAAGGAGACCGGACTGAAAAGATGTGAGTTTCAGTAGCGTATCTTTCAAGAAAGGGACTTGCTTGGAGTTTGGGCAATATATATTTGCGAGTGTCACTGGTCTGTCCTTCCAGTGCCCTTTCAGAAAGATAAATCTACCTTCTGGGTCTACTATCTGGTCCGTTAGATGAAATGCGAGCGACTTTGCGAGCAGAATCGCCACCCCTTTTGTCTTAGAGCCAGCACAGGTCGCATGATAAGCATCTGGGTATGTTTTGTTAGTGAGACGTTGGATGGCGCTCGATTTAAAGTGAGTTTCCTGGAAAAATATGATTTGAGCCCTGTGTCTGTGGGCCTCTGCCATAAGGCTACTACGCTTCTCAGGAACATTGAGGCCTTTGGCATTGACAGAAAAAATCTTGAGCGACAGAGGAGCTGAAGACTGCATAAAAGAGGCCATATGGGCGAACCAGATATGGTGTCACCCACTGCTTCCAACTACATAAGGAGGGGTAACCGGGAGAGGGAAAGGGGAAGAAAGAGAAAGGGGGGGCGGGAAAGAGAAGAAAAAGAAAAAAAAGAAAAAAAAAAGAAAAAGGGGGACAGACAGAAAGTAAGTACAATGTTTGTCTTTAAACCGTATTAATGGTATCCGGGGTCAAACCGGAACGTCCTCCCCAGTAGAGAAGGCGCCCCCAGTAAGGGGTTGTGAACAAAATACCGGAGGTAGTCAAAGTCCCGCTGAACTACCTATAGAGAATAGTGGGTAAACTGATGATAGGATAAACTTATGCTATGCCGGCAAGTACAAGAGGGGAGCCCGCCTCTCTTGAGGTAGGGACAAAAACTAGCACCCGAACGTTCCCACCTACTCCACCATCCAGATACTACAGACTTAATATGTATCTAGTTCAACGTAAAATGAAAAACGAACTATGAACAAGTAAAGACTAAAGAAAAACTCCCCTCGGGTAAAGGGTAGGGTAAGGGGCTACATCGCCAAAGCCCGTGCATGAAACGATGACGGGTCTTCCACGACAGCACCCCTCACTCTCAGAGCCATTTCCCAGAAATACAGTCTGGGAATAACCTAAGTGTCATAATGCTTCGTCTCCTCATATTTCCATTAACTTTAACAGATATTTCGACCTACCACAGTGGCCTTAACACCTCCGGACACCCAATCTAGTTGGGTGTCCCAGGTGCGGGGCCCCTGCGGTCTACTCCCCACTCGAATAGACCCCCTAAAGAGGCAATCAGGGCCCAGGAGCACCAGAGATCAGCTATAGTGCAAAATGTTGGTAAACAATAATAACTTTAAAAGGTACAAATAAAAGGGAAGAGCACTGTGTGAAAATCCTTATACCTCCACGCTAACCTGGAGAGGGCCATTCTAAAGAAAGGATCCCCATTCCCTAGATCTGCAATCAAACTTCATTAGAGGGAGTCTCAGTCCCTGAATCCCAGTGTGATTGACCACGCGTCCATTGGCCATAAGGTAGTGTGCTGGCATGGTTATCAGAGGGCGTATCTCCCAAGGCCCCCCAGCTCCGCCCAAGTCAGATATTCGGAACCGCGCCCTGAGGGCCTCGGGAGGCACAGCCCAGTAACATCAGGAGACCAAGCATGGCGTACAGCAGTCATGAACCAGTCCTCACCCACATCTCTATCAATATTGAGCTTAGAATCAAAAGGCACAGTCGCACTAAGGTTGCATGGTCGCATCAAAACAAAACAAAAACCAAAGAAAGAAAAAAAAAAAAAAGGGGGGGGCGGAAGGAATATGGTAGGGGGAGTGGAGAAGGGGGGGAAGGGGCAGGAAGGGAAGGGGAGTGCAGGTGGGGAGGTTAAAGGATGAGGGGCAAGGGGAAGTCTAAAGGAGGGGGATGGAAACATCACATATATCATCCATCATAGATCAAAGAACCTGTTATAACAGTAAAAGCAGTTAAGATCTGTATCTCACGTGGTTACATTAGTGACAGGTACGTAAAGTCAAACCAAATTTGTGACATCCGATCGGCATACCAGAACTATAAAGTCTAACAGTTTAAGATCCAAGCTGTGACCCCCCCAGGAGCAAGTGCCTAGCCCACGAAGATAGTCATACGTAACAGCAGGAAGAGAGTGTAAGTCTGGGAGGTAAAAGCTCACCTCCCCCTCTTAGTGCTCCAAGGCCTGGGGTTGTGGAAGTCAGATCTGTCACAGTGTAATCATAGTCTGGTATTGCCATCATGTAGTCCCAAGTGTGGGACAAGCTTGCAATGAAACCACCGGGGATAGTGTCATATAGCACAGACTGACGCCCATGCCACTACTGGGGTCTAGTCAGGGCAAAGGGAGTATAGGACCTGCTATGGATCAGGGTAAGATTGACCATGCACACCATAGGGACCAGTCGTGTGCGTATGGAAGTATGGGAGCGTGAGAGCGGTGAAGAGATAGGGATCAGCTTACCGGGCCATGCTTAGTGTTATCAAATATGCTCCGTCCGTCGTCGAACAGATGACGGTGAAGCCCTCGGGCTCTCTTCTGTCTCCATGTCTCCTCGAAGTCTCGGTGGGGTGACATCAGAAGGTCTGCGACGTCTTTGCTGATTCCTCCGAGATTGTGGGGTGTCATCCGACTGGGTGGGAATCCAGGGCTCAGGTTGGAAAAATGCACCATACCAATCAGGAACGTCGACCGCAGGGATGCCAAGGGTGTCGCAGAACTGCTGCAGGTCTGTCGGAATCCTCAGCGAAGCCGTTCGGTTACCAGCTGTTGCTTGGAGACAAAAGGGGAACTTCCAGCGGTAAAGGATACGTCTGTCTCTCAAGACTTGTAGAAGCGGCCGTAAGTCTCGCCTGTGCTGTAAAGTAATGGCCGACAGGTCCTGGAAAAGTTGTATGCGCGCCCCCTCATATTCCAGATTAGCGTGATTGCGTGCTAGCCGCAGTATCTCTTCCTTCTGCAGGAAATTAACTAGGCAGCAAACGGTGTCTCTAGGTGGGTCTGTTTCTCTGCCCCTGGGCCGCAGCGCTCTGTGGCATCTCTCCATCTCCACTGGGGCATCTGGCGGTCTGCCAAGTAGCGTATTAAAGATTGCCCATACAGCCTGTTGTAGTTGGGGTCCCTCCACCGACTCCGGTATCCCCCTCACACGTAGATTGTGCCTGCGCCCCCTATTGTCCAGGTCTTCCATGTGCCTGTGCATGTCTACAAGGTGCTGTGCATGGGAGGTGGAGGCCCTCTGTACTTGTTGGATGGCTGCCCCATGTGTCATGGCAGCCGACTCCACACGCTCCATCCGGGTGGCAACTGCTCTGATCTCTCCCTTCAAATCAGAGATCGCAGCAAACAGGGCATTTTTAATATCCAGGGCAACCTGCTGCAGGTCCCCCATACACAGAGGGGGTGAGGGGTATCCTGCATTCACTCCCTGCGGGAGTACCGAGGAGGTAGCGGAGGAGGCCGTGGGCAGTGCTGTACTCGAGTCCGAGGCCAGGGATGCGGCCTGCATGTCCGCCGGCAATGTGCGGAACATCGCCGGGATACTTTTGTTGGGCTGCGTGGAGGAGTCCAGCTGTGACCGGGCAGTAGGCTGACTTCTCCCGGTCATCTGAAAGGCTTAAACCCGAGGGGTTTCGCTAATGGGATGCTTGTCTGTAGTTCCGGACAGCGGAGCTCTCCTTCTAAGCTGCCATCTCGCTCCGGTGCCAGGCCACGCCCATGCTGGATTTTTCAGTCAATTTGGGTACAATCATCCTGTCCATAGATGGTTTGAATCTCGACCGGTCCCTGGTGAATCAACCAAGGTTCAAACCATCTATGTCTGGCTTTACTGGAAGTACAAATAGTGAACAGTACAGAGATAGAACTTTTATGGCAAATGTAGGTAAAACTTGTAAATAATGCAGCCTACATAGTTAGGAATGTGATCTGCTATTAACCCCTAGTTTCCTGGAGAAAGTGACAAAGTCCAGGACCCCTCTTTTGCATAGACTCTCAGATTCTTCCCCAGTGAATAATGCAACACTTTGGAAACAGTCTAAAGGGCTTTACTTGCAGAAACAGTTCACAATCCCCACGGTGCCATGACGAAATTTCTGATTTGCAGTTGGTTGCTAGGGACAACGGCAAACTTATTCCGCCAGGCCCCACGTTGGGCACCAAATGTAGCAGGTTTTCCTGGGTCTACTGGAAGCAGAAAGATACCTCCAAAGACCAGGGAGCAGCCTACATCCACCCCAGGGCTGAATCCATGGCTATAATGGGAAATGTAGAACAAATGCGGGCGCCAGTCACTTTAGTATTTTTCAATGCTATAATAAGAACTTGGAAATAGCAGTAGGATAGAGGGTTAGGGGAGGTTTCAGATACCTTTAGCAGATCACTGATGGATTCCTTAGATCCAAAGGACAAACAGCGTTCTTTAGAAGATCTTGAATACCCGGATAGGCCTCTCACACAGACCTAGCAACCAATAGGATTTTTCTGGATAAGTCTCTCTCACAGACCTAGCAGCCAGTTGTTAGTTACCTTGAATGTATTTAGAACAGCTTCACAGTACCGGAACCTTTAAGCCGACCCAGCAGTACTGTGAGGGTAGATTAGTTTAGGTGCTTCCTCCAAACGAGTCACCAGGCCCTCCTGAGAGACCAGCCTTCATCCTGGCTCTCTCAAGCAAAGAGTCCTCTCCTGGATCTCCTCAGCTTGGCTTGGCTTCTTCCATGCAGGCAAGACAAGCCTAGGACCACCTCAGAATTATTAGGCCCCAGACAGGCTTCTGCGCCTACTTGTAGAACTTGCAGCCACACAGCCACGGGCCAGCAGGCCCCGAGGTCAGAGAGAGTGAAAACATGGCGTCGGCCCCATAAATACCTTCCCCCACAATGCACAGCGGCAAAGAACCTCCTACTTGGCTGAATATTCATTACAGCTCAGCTTGTTGTAATTCTCATCCTGGCCTGTGGTACCAGTGACACCTACTAACAACAGTGAGAAATGCACAACACAACCAAAGTTGGAACAGAGGCTAATTAACTTTGTACAATCAATCTGAGCTGTGTAAAGCTCAGCCAAACTATATTTACAACATAGCCCCTACTCTTTAGGAACAGGGTGCTACGTATATATATATATATATATATATATATATATATATATATATATATATATATATATATATATATGTGTGTAGCGGGGTGTTCCCCTTTAATGCAAGAGACTACATTACCCAGAACCCCATTCGGCAATGTTCCGCCGCAGAGACTCATGGGAGGGGTTATAAAAGGAGGAGGCGAGGCTGGGCTCGGTCTCTTTGGGACACGAGACTTCAGAGACTGATCCTCCTGTGCGGACGTGTCGGAGTGCTGGGCCTGAAGCCTGAGGCCTTGCGCAGCACCAAAGAGCCTTCCACCCCTCTGCGAGCTTGGGTGGCATCTGACTTCGCTCGACTACAGCCTTGTTGGATCGGGGACCCGATCGCTGAAGAGATGGAGTGTGTGTGTGAGGACACAACAGGTGGAAGTTCCCGGACTGGGACCGTAGTTCGGGCGGGTGAGAGGGCATATGCCCAACCGATATACTGTTACTGCATCTAGGCCTATAGACTGCCGTGGCCTATGAGTTGTTCTTAGTGCTCTTATTGAAGATTCCCCTTGTTAGAACTAAATCTACCGTTCGCATAGTCAAGTTCTACTCCATCTTTACCTACCCCATTGGATTACAAAGTTTGTACTCTATTAATGTGCACCACCGTTAAAGACCTGCCGGTGAAGAAAAAAAGAACTAAGCTATAGATACTAAAACCAGGCCTGGTGGGGTTTCTAGGGTGGTTTGGTTACTGCGCCACAGGGCACTTAGCTAACGGTCGCCCGCGTGGCGCACTTGTTATCTGTTAACCCTATAGTGTGTTAGTGTGGCTAGGCTTTACATTACAAATAATTATTCTGTAAATTGTTATTGATATTATCTTCTTTTCCTTTACCAAGGGCTTAAGTAAAATCTTACATTTATTTAAATTCAGTATTGTCTCAGTGCTCAGTTATTCATACAGTAATAGACATACAATTTACTGTCAGTACTAGCTGTGCCAGTAGGGGGTAGAGCATATTGCCGGGGGTTGGCGGAGCTGTATTCAGGGCCCAAACTAAATCAGCGGCCTTCTTGGTTGGAGGTATCGCTACACGTGGGGGTTCTCGTCCGGGATCCTGATGCAGCAAGTGAACGCCAGAGGTGCCGGCATGGACCCCATGGATCCACGAGCGGTAGAAGAATGGTGCAAAGCCTCTAACGCAGAGCCAAACCAGTCGATAGTCATCAGCCTCCCTGGGGAGACATGGTCGACTGAAACGGTAGAGGAATTGATGAAGTCAGTGTCCCCAAATCACACACCGTGGGTGACGGAGATAAAGTCAGACCCAGACACCTCATATCAGTATGCATTAGTGGAGTACTGGAACGGGATGCCAGAGGCCTGTAAGCGTAAGTGTGTGCGGACGCCAGACAACAGAACTTATAGGTTGGCGCACGCAGTAACTGAAAGAAAGGAACCATCACCAACGGGATCACCGCAGGCTGCGGCCCGTACCCCACCGGGAGAAAGGGACAGGGCGACGCCCCCGGTGGCGCCTGCACCTGCCACTGTTATATCACCAGAACTGATAGGTGCGATAGGGGATCTGCTAACCAAGTGTCAGAAGGCAAACACGGTGCATGTAGAGACTAGCTACCGGAGACTAAAGACATTCTCAGGGAAGCTCCCTGTCCCCGCAGGGGAAGAAGACTTTGACACCTGGGTGGAGCAGGCATTGCAGGCAGTAGAGGCATGGGAGGTGCCTGAAGCGCAGAAGAGGCAACGAGTGATGGAAAGCCTTAAAGGCGCAGCAGCAGAAGCAGTGAAAAGCTTTCGGTTTGGGAACGCAGATTGCATGGCTCAAGACTGTCTAGCCATGCTGCAAGAAGAGTTTGGTCAATTGGAAAAGGTGACTGAGATGGTCTACCAGTTTGAACACACTTTCCAACAACCGGAGGAGAAACTTTCAGAGTATGTTAGAAGACTGAACAGGTTGTTGTGTAAGATTGTGTTGAAGAAGGGGATGAGGCCCCAAGAGACAGATGCGGCAAGAATGAAGCAAGTCTTAAAGGGAGCGCTGCGCTCGGATCCAGTCTGGTTGCACCTGAAAACCTCAGGAGGAGGAACATTGCTGACTTATGCTGACTTGATAAAAATCATCAGAGATGAGGAGGCACTGCAACAGGACCAGCAGTTGATTAGGACAAGTGTTGTACCCGCACAGGTGCTAGTCAATCCAGTAATGACCCCTAAAAGAGATTCGGAGATAGACACCCTGAAAGCTTAAATGTCCAAGGTGTTAGAGATGTTGACCTCTCTGATGAAAAAAAAACACAGAGGGTCTCAAGAGAGAAGTACCAAGGAAGGAATTATTCCCAGTTGCCTCAGCACCCGCATCTTTACAAGAATGGGGAGATATCGTCTGCTTTAACTGTGGAGGAATTGGACATATTGCGGCTACATGCTCCAGTCCCAAAAAGAAGAAAATAGACAACTGCAAGCCGGCGGGAAACTTCAGAGGGCCCCGGTGAAGGAGTCAACCGGGTGCCCATCACCTTCAGTGAGCTCCAAACTGAAAGCAAAGCAGAAAATAACAGGAGATAAAACGCCTCGGGGGAAACACAACATTCCTAAACAGAGATACACCCCAGAGAAAGGGGGTAAGACCCCTTTAGAAGAGGCACAGCACTCCCCAGAGGGGGTGCACACCTAAGAAAAACAATAGTATCCCTCAGCGGGTTCCTACACCCAGTAAAGGGGGGGGAGTCAATGCATACCAGGCTCAAGAAAGACTGAAGTCCAAAGGGGATTGGACGAGAGGAGGTTCAAAGAAAAAAAGTCTGAAGGAAGCGACCCCTGCCGGGCCTTACCCAGAGAAGCTGGTAGGCCCATCTCCTATAGTGTCCATTCAAGTGGAGGGAGTATACACCAGAGCAATCTTGGATACTGGGGCGCAAGTAACCCTGCTATGCAGAGACTTTTACGATAAGTACTTGAGTCACCTACCCATCCGGAAAATAGAGGGACTAGAGATATGTGGGATTGGAACCCAGAACTTCCCCTACGATGGCTATCTGCCTGTCAGGATGACCTTTGACCCATCTGTGGCTGGAAAAGCCGAAGTGTTTGACACTCTGGCAGTTGTGTGCCCTCAGCCACCAGGAGCCAACAAGAGCTCCCTGATAATAGGGACAAACACGAACCTGGTCCGAAGACTTCTGACCCCTCTAGTGAAAGAGAAAGGGGCAGCGGTCACCAAGATCCACCCCATGCTGGTCTTAGAGCAGAAGACCCCAGGAGAGGGGATAGGGAAGGTGTGGAGACTTGGAAGAGGAGGGATAGTGCTGCAGCCCGGTGAAGTAACCTGTCTCAGAGCCACTGTGAAGCTTACTTGGGAGCAGCCTGGACCCTTTGTCATGTTGGAATCTGATCCAAGAGAAGGGTCCCACGGTCTGGAAGTGATACCAGAAGTGATTCCGCTGAAGGCCCTAAAGAAGGCCCATTGTAGAGTCCCAGTGAGTGTTAGGAACAATACGGATGGCCCCATGGAGGTCCCAGCCAGGATACTGCTAGGCCAGGTGAGCCCTGCTGCCCCTGTCAACCTGTCAGAGGTGGGCGAAGGAGGAGATGCTTGGGAGAAGATATCCATGGAAAACCCGAATCTGCCCAGGGCTTGGAAAGAGAGAGCCATGGCCCAGCTGAACAGATGGGAGGATATCTTCTCTAAAGATGAGTTCGATGTGGGGTGTGCAAGGAGTGCCACCCATCGGACCATCGGATCCGCCTCCAGGAAGATAAGCCCTTCAGAGAGAGAGTCAGGCGGGTCCCCCTAGCAGATCTGGAGGATCTAAGGGAACAACTCTCAGAACTCAAAAGGACTGGAGTGATACGGGAATCTAGAAGCCCCTATGCATCCCCGATAGTGGTGGTCAGGAAGAAGAATGGGTCATTGAGGCTCTGTATCGACTACAGGACTCTCAACAGGAGAACCATACCCGACCAGTATACTACTCCAAAGATAGAGGATGCCCTACAGAGTTTGTCTGGAGCCAAGTGGTTCAGTGTTATGGATCTCAAGAGCGGGTACTATCAGATCCCCATGCACCCAGAAGACAGCTTTCATAACCCCAGCAGGGTTCTTTGAATTTGACCGGATGCCTCAAGGTCTGTCTGGAGCCCCAGCTACTTTCCAGCGTCTTATGGAGAAGACTGTAGGAGACATGAACCTTATTGAAGTCCTTGTGTACCTGGACGATGTCATAGTCTTTGGAAGAACCCTGGAGGAACATGAGGAGAGGCTGGAAAAAGTATTGAGGAGACTCAGTGAGGAGGGACTCAAACTTTCACCTGAAAAGTGTCGGTTCTACCAGTCTTCTGTGAACTATCTGGGGCACATAGTGTCCGAAGAAGGGGTGGCCACAGACCCCGAGAAATTGGAGGCAGTTACCTCCTGGCCACGACCCACCACAGTAACAGAACTCAGATCCTTCTTGGGTTTCTGCTCCTACTATAGGAGGTTTGTGGAGGGATTCGCCCGAATTGCTAGACAATTGAATGAACTGCTCAAGACTGAGGGGGAAGAGGACGACTCAGGGCCCAGGAAGCCGGGAGAGTCAGTCAGAAATCAGTGGAACCAGAAGTGTGAAGAGGCCTTCCAGGCATTAAAGGAGAGCCTAACCACTGCCCCAGTCTTGGCCTACACAGACCCAAACAAGCCCTATGAACTACACGTAGATGCTAGTCATGACGGTCTGGGAGGAGTACTTTATCAAGAACACGAAGGGCAACAACGGCCTGTTGCCTATGTGAGCAGGAGCCTGACCCCCTCTGAGAAGAACTACCTCACTCACAAGCTGGAGTTCCTGGCCCTCAAGTGGGCGGTAGTAGACAAGCTCAAAGACTACCTGTATGGGGCGGAGTTCACTGTGAAGACCGACAACAACCCCCTTACCTACCTTTTCACCACGGCCAAGCTGGACGCCACTGGACACAGGTGGCTGGCCGCACTGTCTGGATTCAACTTCAGCCTAAAGTATAGGCCAGGGGCTGGGAATAGAGACGCAGACGCTCTGTCCAGGAGATCTCATGCCCCCACCAGTGATATAGAAGATTGGACCCAAGTGGCACCGGACGGGGTGCGGGCCCTTTGTCAAAGAGCTGAATTCCAGGCCAGAGGAGGCTCCAGAGCAGAAGAAATAGGAGTTACCATGGTGGGAGTCCCAAAACACTACTGTGGAGTGACTCAATTGGATGAAGACAACCTGCCGAGATTGTCCAAGAAGGATTTGAGGAGTGACCAATTGAAAGACCCCATGGGGAGATTGGTCCTGGAGGCCCTGGAGAATCAGGATCCAAACAAACTCCTGTGTCATCCCTCAAAGGAGGCTCGCCTGTTGAGGAAAGAATGGGACAGGTTGCAGGTACATCAGGTAGTGGTCTACCGAAGGGGCCCCTCTGATGACTCAGAAGATAAGTGGCAACTGTTCCTCCCAGAGAAACATCGAGAGACTGTTCTGATTGCCCTGCATGACAATCATGGCCATCTAGGGGCTGAAAGGACCTTTCAACTTGTCAGAAGTCGGTTCTATTGGCCCTGCATGAGGGCAGAGGTAGAAGAGTACTGCCACTCATGTGCACGATGCATCCAGAGGAAGACTTTACCCCATCAAGCTGCCCCAATGGGCCATCTACAAAGTCAAGGCCCAATGGATCTGGTATGCATTGACTTTCTCTGCCTTGAACCTGACCTGAGTGGACTAGGAAATGTTCTGGTGATAACAGACCATTTCACCCGGTATGCCCAAGCTTTCCCAACCAAAGATCAGAAGGCCTCCACCGTAGCCAAGGTACTTATGGAGAAGTACTTTGTCCATTATGGGCTGCCACAGTGGCTTCATTCAGATCAGGGAAGGGACTTTGAGAGTAAACTGATCCGGAAACTCCTGGATTCGTTGGGAATCAAAAAGACTCGAACTACACCTTACCACCCACAAGGGGATGCTCAACCGGAAAAGTTTAACCGAACCTTGCTCAACATGTTGGGGACTCTGGAAAGTGAGAAAAAGCAACATTGGAGCAAAACACATAGCAGCCCTAGTACATGCTTACAACTGCACCATCAGTGATGCTACAGGTTACTCCCCATATCGACTCATGTTTGGGAGAGAAACGAGACTACCTGTGGACTTGGCCTTTGGCACCTCTCTGGATCATTCCTCAGCCACATCCCACAAAGGATATGTGGACAGGCTCAGACACAGCCTGAAAGTAGCCTATGAACAAGCTCAAGCGGCCTCAGATCAAAGGGGAGCTCGAAACAAAAGAAACTTCGACTTGAAGGTCCAGGTGCAAGACCTACAGCCCGGGGACCGAGTACTGTTACGCAATCTGGGGGTCCCTGGGAAGCACAAACTTGCAGATAGATGGAGATCTGAACCTTATGTCATCTGTAGGAAGTTGCCGGGCCTGCCTGTCTACAAGTTGAAGCCGGAAGGAAAGGTGGGCCCTCTGAAGACGTGGCATCGAAACCACCTGCTCCCTCTTGCTGAGGCAGTTAGAATACCTCCCGTGGGAGATTCCCCTGAACCGGCCTCTATCCTGGATACTCCTAGGCCGAATACTCGGTCGCAGGCTTCCCGAGATGAAGATGGAGAGGCCTCTCAACTTAGTGAAAATGAGGATGGAGAACTTAATTGGCTGTGGCCTTCCCCAACTCCAAGAACTTCTACCATAGACCTTCCAATCACTGAGGACACCACAGATGAAACACTGAACCCAGAAGCCACAGAGTTCATCCCCTCTAGTCCTTCAGCAGATTACTGGGAAGATGCCCATGATGGTTACTCAGAGGAAGAGGAGCCTGTGGCACCAGAGCCAGAAATCCCAAGAGAGCAAAGGGCTCGAAGAGTCATCCGGCCTCCTAAGAAGCTGACCTACCCACAAATGGGGAATAGCTCAGAGGATTCTGTAGTTACTGCTAGGAGGAATGCTGAAAATCCGGATCCCTCCACTGTCCATTTAGTGGAGGGCAACCCCAGCTCACTCTCTGGCACAGCTAGGCAGGCCACCCATAATAATGTGACCTGTGGGCAAGGGAATTCTACTCCTCAGTTTTGGTGGGAATTCCCTATGCCAACATCATTTGTAGAATTGTCTAGAGTTGTACATAGTCTTTGTTAAGGTTTATCTTTGGGGACCAAAGAGTTCAGGTGGGGGGAGTGTGTAGCGGGGTGTTCCCCTTTAATGCAAGAGACTACATTACCCAGAACCCCATTCGGCAATGTTCCGCCGCAGAGACTCATGGGAGGGGTTATAAAAGGAGGAGGCGAGGCTGGGCTCGGTCTCTTTGGGACACGAGACTTCAGAGACTGATCCTCCTGTGCGGACGTGTCGGAGTGCAGGGCCTGAAGCCTGAGGCCTTGCGCAGCACCAAAGAGCCTTCCACCCCTCTGCGAGCCTGGGTGGCATCTGACTTCGCTCGACTACAGCCTTGTTGGATCGGGGACCCGATCGCTGAAGAGACGGAGTGTGTGTGTGAGGACACAACAGGTGGAAGTTCCCGGACTGGGACCGTAGTTCGGGCGGGTGAGAGGGCATATGCCCAACCGATATACTGTTACTGCATCTAGGCCTATAGACTGCCGTGGCCTATGAGTTGTTCTTAGTGCTCTTATTGAAGATTCCCCTTGTTAGAACTAAATCTACCGTTCGCATAGTCAAGTTCTACTCCATCTTTACCTACCCCATTGGATTACAAAGTTTGTACTCTATTAATGTGCACCACCGTTAAAGACCTGCCGGTGAAGAAAAAAAGAACTAAGTTATAGATACTAAAACCAGGCCTGGTGGGGTTTCTAGGGTGGTTTGGTTACTGCGCCACAGGGCACTTAGCTAACGGTCGCCCGCGTGGCGCACTTGTTATGTGTTAACCCTATAGTGTGTTAGTGTGGCTAGGCTTTACATTACAAATAATTATTCTGTAAACTGTTATTGATATTATCTTCTTTTCCTTTACCAAGAGCTTAAGTAAAATCTTACATTTATTTAAATTCAGTATTGTCTCAGTGCTCAGTTATTCATACAGTAATAGACCTACAATTTACTGTCAGTACTAGCTGTGCCAGTAGGGCGTAGAGCATATTGCTGGGGGTTGGCGGAGCTGTATTCAGGGCCCAAACTAAATCAGCGGCCTTCTTAGTTGGAGGTATCGCTACATTAATATATATATATATATATATATATTGTGAGGGGGCTAGCTCGGCAGCGGGTATGTGTGACCCCCGGGATGGGCTCCCCACCCAAAAACAGGCCCAGCAGACGGAGGTTGTGGTTTTCAAAATCAAAAAAGGTGCGGTTTATTTTCTATTTACAGTGACAAAAACACAGCAAGGCAAAAAAAACAAACACAAAATAAATCCTGGTCAACTTGACCTCTGACTAAACTTACAGGTTTCCTAACTAACGACTGGGATCAGCCTAGTGCTGTCCTAGTCCCTGGTTTTAAATGTCCAAGCAAAATATAGCCACACAGGCTTTCTCTCACCGCACAGGGGTTCACTCTCCCTAGACAGTCCACACAGGTCTGCTTCCAGGCATGAGCTAACATCTAATGAAGCTGGGAGTTTTTATAGAGGCCTAAATGAGCTGACAAGCTTCACCTGGCCTCATCAACTCCCTGTCTGTACGACGCCCAGCCCTCTCCCTAGAGGTATGAGTCATCAATGAGCCCACTAGCCTTATACAACTCTCCACCTAGTTGTATAAATCGGCGTAAAGCCTGAATCTGGGCGAAATATATCTACCCCCCTGGATGCAACCAGGTGACTTTACCTTCCTGCTGTCACATACCCCCCCCTCTTGTTTTAACCTCGGGGTTGGAACACCAGCAATCAGGCATTCATGTACTCGAGACAAAGCATCCACATTTCCCATTTGAACGCCAGGGCGATGCTTTACTGTGAAGTTGAATTCCTGGAGGGCCAGGAACCACCTATTCACTCTTCTATTTGTTTCCTTGTTTTGAGCCATCCACTTTAACGGAGCGTGATCCGTAACCATGTCAAAGTGCCTACCTAGCAGGTAGTACCGAAGGGAATCTAGAGCCCACTTCACCGCTAAACACTCCTTTTCAACGGTGGCGTAATTTACCTCATGGGACTTCAACTTCCTGCTGAGGTAAATGACTGGGTGCTCTTCCCCGTTCCAGACCTGGGACAATACTGCTCCTAACCCCACATCTGACGCATCACTTTGTACGACAAAGTCTTTAGAGAAGTCGGGTGAGTACAACACTGGCTGGCTACATAAGGCTTGTTTCAAGAATTGGAATGCTGCCTCAGCCTCGGGGGTCCATTTAATCATGACCGACCCTTTCCCCTTCGTCAGGTTGGTTAGGGGCACAGCCTTAGAAGCAAAGTGGGGAATGAATCGCCGATAATACCCAGCGATTCCCAGAAAGGCTCGTACCTGCTTCTTGCTGTTGGGACGTGGCCAACTCTGGATGGCCTCGACTTTGTTGAGTTGGGGTTTTATTACTCCCCTCCCAATGGTGTACCCAAGATATTTGGCCTCCTCCTGCCCAATGGTACACTTCTTGGGGTTAGCCGTAAACCCTGCTTCCCGAACAGAGTCCAGGACTGCTTGCACTTTTGGCAGATGTGAGGCCCAATCTGTGCTATGGACAATTACGTCATCCAGGTAAGCCGCAGCATACTTCCGATGGGGCCTCAGCATCTGGTCCATTTTCCGCTGGAATGTGGCCGGCGCATTCTGTAACCCGAACGGCATTCTTTTATATTGGAACGCCCCGTCTGGGGTTACAAATGCGGTTTTCTCTTTGGCTGACTTGGCCAGGGGGATTTGCCAATACCCTTTTGTGAGGTCAAGAGTCGTCATGTATCGGGCTGTTCCCAGCCGGTCGATCAACTCATCTATACGTGGCATGGGGTAGGTGTCAAATTTTGTAACTTTGTTCAACTGACGAAAATCGTTACAAAATCGCCAGCTCCCATCCGGTTTAGGCACCAACACAATGGGACTAGACCAATCACTTTGGGACTCCTCTATCACCCCTAAGTTCAGCATTTTCTGTACTTCCTCCCGTATTGCCTCCCGTCGGGCCTCTGGGATCCGATAGGGTTTTAACTTCACCCTTTCACCGGGCGGGGTAATAATGTCATGCTCTACCCCAGATGTTTGTCCCGGCAGCTCAGAGAATACCTCCTTGTTGCGAAGCACAAACTCCTTAACCTCCTGTTGTTGGGGTTGTGACAAGGTGGCTGCGATTCCAACCTCAGGAATCACGCAACCAGTTTGAGCTGGTGACCAAGTGTCTGCGACTAGGGACTCTCTATCCCTCCAGGCTTTCAACAGATTAACGTGATAGATCTGTTCGGGCTTTCGCCTTCCTGGTTGTCTGACCTTGTAATTCACTTCGCTCACTTTTTCCATTATCTCGTAGGGGCCTTGCCATTTGGCAAGGAATTTACTATCAACCGTAGGGACAAGTACCAATATCCTATCCCCCGGGGAAAAGGTACGGGTCTTGGCTCCACGGTTGTACACTCTCTGCTGTGCCAACTGCGCTTGGGCCAAATGTTCCTTCACGATGGGCATTACCTGTGCAATTCGATCTTGCATCAGGGCGACATGCTCAATCACACTCCTGTGGGGAGAACTCTCACTTTCCCAAGTTTCCTTGGCAATATCCAACAGCCCTCTTGGGTGTCTCCCATACAGTAACTCAAAGGGGGAGAATCCCGTAGAGGATTGGGGCACCTCCCTAATAGCAAACATCAAATAAGGAAGTAGACAGTCCCAATCCTTTCCATCCCTATCCACCACTTTCTTCAACATTTGTTTTAGGGTTTTGTTGAATCTTTCAACCAGCCCATCGGTTTGGGGGTGATACACAGATGTACGTAATTGCGTCACTTTGAACAATTTACACAGCTCCTTCATAACCCGGGACATAAAGGGTGTACCTTGGTCCGTAAGCAGTTCTTTACAAATACCCACCCGGCTAAAAACAAGAGATAGCTCTTTGGCTATGGTTTTGGCCGAGGTATTTCTGAGAGGGATCGCTTCTGGATAACGGGTGGCATAGTCCATTATAACCAATATGTACTGGTGCCCCCTAGCGGACTTGATTATAGGACCTACCAAATCCATTGCGATTCTCTCAAACGGGACCTCAATGATGGGTAGAGGGACCAGCGGGCTACGGAAGTGTGGCATCGGGGCCGACCTCTGACACACAGGGCAGGAGGAACAATAATTTTCTATGTCCTTCATCACCCCAGGCCAATAGAATCTCTGTAATACCCTCTCTCGGGTTTTCTCTGTCCCCAGATGACCTCCAAGAATGTGCCCATGGGCCAACTCCAACACCAACTTCCTGTAAGGTTTGGGCACCACCAGCTGCTCAACGGTTTCTTCTGCCCTTTTTGCCACCCGATACAGTAGGTCCTTCTCTACGCTGAAGTATGGGTAAGTGCAGGTATTATCTGGGTTCACTAACTCGCCATCTATTTTCACTACGTTTTCCCGTGCCTTTATTAGGGCGGGGTCTTTCAACTGTTCTGTGGCAAAGTTTTCCCTGTGAACCTCAAGATCAGAAAACTCCACAGACGGTAGGTTTTCGTCTGAGGAGGTGGGCTCCTCTCCAGTTTCTTGAGTCTCCCCTGCCAATACTGACAAGGGAAATTCGGGAGAGTCCTCACCACTCTCAGAGGAGTTCTGGCTATCATATTCCTGGTACATAGGGGCACCAGTGGGGGGCTCATGATCATCCCACAGTTCCCAGAACTTCGGAAAATCCCTTCCCACAATGGCGTCATGCGGTAACTGAGACACTAAGCCCACTGGATGAGAAAGGGTACCTTTGGGGGTCTCGAAACACACTGTAGTCACTGGATACTCTCGGGTGTCCCCATGCACACAAATAACGGCTACCTTGCTATTCCCAGAGACCTCTGTTTTAACTAACTCAGCCTTTATCAGGGTCACAAGGCTACCTGAATCCAGCAATACCACAACATTTCTACCATTAATACACATTTTGCATAAATGTTTCTCAGTTCCCCGAATGGCAGTGCATGCGACTGTCGCACACAGCGACTGACGTCTGCCCGTCAGAAAGTCACACTGCATGGGTTCCTCCAAAACCGGGCAATTTGCTGCAATATGTCCCGCTTGCCGGCAGCGGTAGCAAATGATCCTTCTTGCCGCCTCTTGAGCCGCTGATTTCCCAGGCTGTTCTCGCCAAACTTGGGGTAGAGCTCCCACCCTCTCACTCTCTCCACCCTTACCCCTTGGAATCATCTTATCCGCCCCTGGGGATGGTCTGGTCTTAGGGTGGAAAGTCCGAGTGTCTCTGGAAGAGGCCGTCAGGTTCTCTGTAGCCAAGTATTTCTCCACACGATCCACAAGACCATCGGCCGTCTCTGGGTCTCCATGGCTTACCCACTTTTGGATGGCAGTAGGAAGAGCTCTCAAAAACCGATCCATTACAACACGTTCCACAATCTTTGGTGCGGACAAAGTCTCTGGCTGTAGCCACTTTCTGCTCAGGTGAATGAGATCATACATTTGAGACCTGGGGGGTTTTCCAAGCTGGAAAGTCCAGTTATGCACACGCTGAGCCCGGACAGCCAGGGTGACACCCAGCCTTGCCAATATTTCAGCTTTTAGCATCACATAGTCTTTTGCTTGGTCAGGCTCTAGGTCATAGTAAGCTTTCTGCGATTCACCCGTTAACAGAGGAGCCACCAGTCCAGCCCACTGCTCCTCAGGCCACTTTTCTCTTTCAGCGGTCCTTTCAAATGTGGTCAAAAATACCTCTGGATCATCCTCTCCAGTCATTTTTGTCAATAAACGACTCACCCCAAAGGACGCGGTATTAGTGGGACGGCTTTCCTCACCGGTCTGCGGACGTTGCTGCATTACTGCTTCCATCTGTTGTTGTAGTCTCTGCTCTTGCTTCTGCAACAGGTCTATGAAGCGGGCCTCAGATTGCTGTTGGGCTTGTTGCTGAGCCTCCAGACTCTGTTGTAAAGTTGCAAGGCTCTGTTGATGAGCTTGCTGCTGGGCTGCAAGGCTCCTTTGCAAACCTGCATTTGTCTGCTGTTGATTGGCATTTGCTAGAGCCAGCTGTTTCAGTATCTCCTCCATGCTGGCTTAAAAAAAAACTGCCACTGGTTCTCCACCAACTGTGAGGGGGCTAGCTCGGCAGCGGGTATGTGTGACCCCCGGGATGGGCTCCCCACCCAAAAACAGGCCCAGCAGACGGAGGTTGTGGTTTTCAAAATCAAAAAAGGTGCGGTTTATTTTCTATTTACAGTGACAAAAACACAGCAAGGCAAAAAAAACAAACACAAAATAAATCCTGGTCAACTTGACCTCTGACTAAACTTACAGGTTTCCTAACTAACGACTGGGATCAGCCTAGTGCTGTCCTAGTCCCTGGTTTTAAATGTCCAAGCAAAATATAGCCACACAGGCTTTCTCTCACCGCACAGGGGTTCACTCTCCCTAGACAGTCCACACAGGTCTGCTTCCAGGCATGAGCTAACATCTAATGAAGCTGGGAGTTTTTATAGAGGCCTAAATGAGCTGACAAGCTTCACCTGGCCTCATCAACTCCCTGTCTGTACGACGCCCAGCCCTCTCCCTAGAGGTATGAGTCATCAATGAGCCCACTAGCCTTATACAACTCTCCACCTAGTTGTATAAATCGGCGTAAAGCCTGAATCTGGGCGAAATATATCTACCCCCCTGGATGCAACCAGGTGACTTTACCTTCCTGCTGTCACAATATATATATATATATATATATATATATGTATGTATGTATGTATGTATATATATATATATATATATATATATTGGGTGCGCTACTTTCAAGAGTGCTGGTCAAATTGGGGAGAACCTATTTTCTGCTCCATACTGCTCCATAGGATGACAGAAATAAGATGACTAACATCCCAGATAGCAAGCAAATTGTGCTGCAAATTTTAAAATGACTTGCTAAGCTATTGCTAGACTTGCCAGGCTTCACAATTTTCTTGTACATTTGCAGCAAGTCCGCATTGCATGACTCCAGATCAACTTTCTTTGCAAACATTTTGCAAGTCTGCTGCAAGTTCTGGTTCAGCTATGTTGTGCAAAAGTGATCCCACCACAGGGGTCACTGTGGTTGAATTTTCATGCTGTAGACTTGCAGAGCCCTTGCTGTAGACTCACTACTGCAACTTTGCTCTTGCTAGAGCCTTGCCATACAAATTTGGAAAAGTGTCAACTAGAACTTGTTCATCAAGTGCTCTGCAAGTGTACAATTTGCCAGTGAAAATCTGCAGCAAGTCAACAAGACATTCAATTCAACACTGCTACAAATTTGTGGCAAGTTACTCTTGCTATCTGGAAAAAGGATAAGCTCACCTTTTGTAACGTGTTAGAAATGTACCGGCCCCCACACCCCTCCCCCCTCAAATCCCAAGTTTTGACAGTGAGCGAGGGCTCTTCTCCCCCACCCGCTGCCACAATCTAAAGAAAATCCGGCATTGCTTGGCCTCGCCCACCCGCCCGGCCACATCATTCACAGTGTTCTATGAATTATTGGACTACAACTGCTGACAGCCTTTCTTTGCTGTCGGCTTGTAGTTCTCAATGAACTACCATGGCGCTGTTGAGCATTGTGGTAGTTCTTTGATTCTTCCTGTCAGTGTGAAATTGCCTGCCCATATGATGTACAATGTATGATGTACCGACAGACAGCTCACATTGAGAGTCTGCAGGAAACCTGCATGGCATCAGCCATCTGCTGATTACTGGTGCAATGCTTTCCAGGCTCCTAAAAAAAAAAACTGCAAACAATGTACATTTATTTATTTTTATCTAAAGGTGAACTTATCCTTTAACCTGTCAATGGTCATAAAGTTATGGATCAGTGTATAGCAAACTGTGCAGAGTTATTGTTATTGAACACTTTTGCTTCACTTTGCCTGGTTATACACTGTATCTGCTTATATTACTATATATTTAACATTTTGAGAAGTTATCTTTTCTCTGGTATGCTATATCTCACTGAATCTTGCAGCTGTTGAACAAGAGCCTTGCCATTGCACTGATTTATTAATTTGTGTGGGCACATTTTAGCATGCCTAATGCCTTGTACACACGGTCGGACTATTGTCCGGCCAAAAGCATATCGGAATTCCGACGGAATTCCATGGGAGTAAAAGAGAACATGTTCTCTATCTAAACTCTGACGGAATTCCTCGGAATTAAGTCCGATGGGGCATACACATGGTCAGAATATTCGATGGAAAAAGTCAGTCGGACTTTTTCCATTGGAAATTCTGATCGTGTGTACAAGGCATAGGCCCGGTTCACACTGGTGCGATATGAGAACCCTGCAAATCCACTGCGGGTTCCCGCATCGCACCGACTCGCATGACAGTTCACACTGCCATATGCGAACTGCTGGGGAGTGTCATTATATGTTAACGACACCCCCATTTCAGCTCGCGTATCGCACTGCGAACTGACAGTTTGGACATGAATCGGATCGCATATGTGTGAACACCCATGCGATCCGATTCTGGTCCAAACAGAAAAAAGGGTCCTGTGCGTGTTTGGACCGAATGCGCTGCGATATGAGCCATACTATCTGTATGTCTGAAATCGCATCACACAGACATCGCATGTGATGTGAACAGCAGTGCGCTGCGAATCACATGCGATGTCTGGCATTGCACAAGTGTGAACCGGCCCTTAATCTCTTTGATTCTTTAAACGGATGGTCAGGGATATGTCCAACAGATACAGCAGTGCTCTTTCATATGTCTCCACTTATTATGGTTTTCAGGTGCTCATGCAAAAACAAACGGGCATTATTGCGCAAAATTCCACATATTTATTTCTTAAAAAGCCATTAAAAAAGTTTACACTCACATTTATTTGTGCCTTAGAATGGCATTGAGTCTATCCAGCATTCCAGTAATGGCCTGTGCTGGCCGTTCCGTTGAAACCTGACCATCCGTTTAAAGAATCAAAGAGATTAAGGCATAATACTGGCTTATTTTTTTACTGTTTTCTGGTGAGTGCATTTTGTGGAAGGTGGTGGTGAATCATGGGTCACGAGTGGCTTGAACTGCACATATATACTCACGTCTGGCACGGTGGATTAATATATGAAGCATCAATATTGGGAATTTTATATACTAATATATATATTTTTTTTTTTTTATCATCAAAGTTTATTGAAGAAAAAAAAAATAGTATCACATGCATACAGATATGGAAATAACAATTGGAACTTACAAGTTTGGTGTGAAGAGAAGTACCAACATACATTGAATACGTGAGCAGTCAACATAAAGGTAGATGCTTCTATTAGACATAAACCAGAGGCATCAACTCAGGCCTCGTGAAATCAGAGGTGAGCATCTCCTGCTATCATTGGGTATTTCCACATATAACCTTTCAGGAGAAAAATAACATAGCTAAAGAAGAAATTAGATGGAGAAGGAAGAAAGAAAAGGAGAGAATCAGCGAGTGGATATTAGGGGTATAACCCCTAGGGAGGTGGCCGGTGACTCTAGAGGGTCTTCTAATGATGTGTCCATCAAACAGTTATGCCCAGCTCTCGTGGTGTGGGTTAAGTGGGTCAAGTGGGCATTTAGCTGCAGTCAGTTACCAGAGAGGCCAGGTGTTTAAATGTGGTGTGGGGTGAGACCCCAGATGAGAAGTAAGCGTTCCAGTTAATCCCCCGGGGGGGGGGGTTACCAATCAAGGTGTCATAGCCCGGGGAGAATTTAAAAGCAAACCAAGGAGACCATGTTTCATGAAATTGTTCAACGTTTTCGTTGGATTGAGCAGCGGTATCTTCCATCTCACAGATTTCAGACACCTTGTGTAACCACTGAGAAATGGAAGGGACCCGTGTCGATTTCCAGTACAGCGGGATGAGAGACTTGGCCGCATTTAGCAAATGCCTGGAGAGGGATTTTTTGTATCTCTTAAGAAGTGCGAAATATGCAGTAAGCAGCACGCTGCGTCAAGTGAAAGTTCGGTCTCCGTGATCTGTCTAATAATCTCCTTCACCCCCGACCAGTAAGCATTTATCATATCACAATGCCACCAGATATGCAGTAAGGATCCCTTAGCATTGTGACATCTCCAGCATTCGTCAGAGGACTGGGGGTACCATTTATGTATTTTCTCCGGAGTGGCATACCATTGGGTCAAGATCTTGTATGATGTCTCCTGCATTCTCGTGCTGAGCGAGCATTTGTGAGACATGATGCTCGCTCTGGACCACTGGGCATCTGTAATTGCTACGCCCAAGCTTTCGGACCATCTCTCTCCGCGTCTGTCCCAATCAGGCCCCCCCAACCCCTGTAGCCAAGCATAGGCGGTAGAGGTCGATCTGGGCATCTGTTCCTCTCGTAGGCACACCGACTCCAACTCGGTGAGGGCCCTAGTGAAATGACTCTTACGTATCTTATTATTGGCAAAGCTTCGTATCTGTAAGTATGACCACAAAGGTAGAAGGGGCATATTGTTGTCCTCTCTAAGACGGGTCAGGTCTTTCATTGTCTCACCATCGAAACAGTGTTGGGCCAGAAGCGGCTTCATGCTGTCATTGGTTATCATATGAGGGTTCCCTACTCCCGGTGGGAAGGCTGGGTTGTTTGCAAGCGGTGTGAGAGGGCTAAGGGGCGAGGAAAACTGCGGATGTTGAGTTAATTGGTGAAAGATTTTGAGCGTAGTGCCAATCAGTGGGTGGGAGGTCATGATCCGCGGATAGTTGGCTTTTGGTATCCATGGAGAGAACTGTAAGGGGATGGGGCTTAGGCTGGATTCGATCCTGACCCAGTCCTTAATGCCTGAGTGGCAGTGCCAGTCCACGAGTCTGGCTACATGTGAAGCCTGGCAGTATTTTTTGTAGTCTGGAATTCCCAAACCCCCAACCCGTTTGTTTCGGGTTAAGAGAGAGGCTTTAATACGAGGCGGTTTGTGTGCCCAGATAAATCTCATCTGCATGGAATGGAGGGAAGTAAAAAAACTTTGGGGGATCCTAACCGGTAGAGTGCGAATTGAATATAGAACTTTCGGAAGGACCGTCATCGTCATCTTGCAGATGGCTGCCCTTCCGAACCAGGAGAAATGTCCCGCATGCCATTTACGGAGATCACCCTCCACGCTTTTAAGAAGAGGGATAAAATTGTGGTTGAAAATTGATGAAAGACTAGGTGTGAGCCACACTCCCAGATATTTAATGGCGGACGAGACCCAAGTAAATGAGTTATTAGTTTGAGCGGCTCTCAGCTCAGGTTCTGGCAATGTGATATTTAGTGCCTCAGATTTGGAGTAATTTATTTTGAGGTTGGAAATTCGGCCGTAAGTTGAGAACTCCTTAATGTGAGGGGGTTAGCTCGGCAGCGGGTGTGTGTGACCCCCGGGATGGGCTCCCCACACAAAAACGGGCCCAGCAAACGGAGGTTGTGGTTTTCAAAATCAAAAAAGGTGCGGTTTATTTTCTATTTACAGTGACAAAACACAGCAAAGCCAAAAGAAACATAAACAAAATAAATCCTGGTCAACTTGACCTCTGACTAAACATACAGGTTTCCTAACTAACAACTGGGATCAGCCTAGTGCTGTCCTAGTCCCTAAGTCCCTGGTTTTAAATGTCCAAGCAAATAGCCACACAGGCTTTGTCTCACCGCACAGGGGTTCACTCTCCCTAGACAGTCCACACAGGTCTGGGTCCAGGCATGAGCTTACACCTAATGAATCTGGGAGTTCTTATAGAGGCCTTAAATGAGCTGACAAGCTTCAGCTGGTCTCATCAACTCCCTGTCTGCACGACGCCCCACACTCTCCCTAGAGGTATGAGTCATCCATGAGCCCACTAGCCTCAGCTGGGCTTATACAACACTCCACCTAGTTGTATAAGTCGGCGTAAAGCCTGAATCTGGGCGAAATATATCTACCCCCCTGGATGCAACCAGGTGACTTTACCTTCCTGCTGTCACATACCCCCCCTCTTGTTTTAACCTCGGGGTTGGAACACCAGTAATCAGGCATTCATGTACTCGAGACAAAGCATCCACATTCCCCATTTGAACGCCAGGGCGATGCTTTACTGTGAAGTTGAATTCCTGGAGGGCCAGGAACCACCTATTCACTCTTTTATTTGTTTCCTTGTTTTGAGCCATCCACTTTAACGGAGCGTGATCCGTAACCATGTCAAAGTGCCTACCTAGCAGGTAGTACCGAAGGGAATCTAGAGCCCACTTCACCGCTAAACACTCCTTTTCAACGGTGGCGTAATTTACCTCATGGGACTTCAACTTCCTGCTGAGGTAAATGACTGGGTGCTCTTCCCCGTTCCAGACCTGGGACAATACTGCTCCTAACCCCACATCTGACGCATCACTTTGTACGACAAAGTCTTTAGAGAAGTCGGGTGAGTACAACACTGGCTGGCTACATAAGGCTTGTTTCAAGAATTGGAATGCTGCCTCAGCCTCGGGGGTCCATTTAATCATGACCGACCCTTTCCCCTTCGTTAGGTTGGTTAGGGGCACAGCCTTAGAAGCAAAGTGGGGAATGAATCGCCGATAATACCCAGCGATTCCCAGAAAGGCTCGTACCTGCTTCTTGCTGTTGGGACGTGGCCAACTCTGGATGGCCTCGACTTTGTTGAGTTGGGGTTTTATTACTCCCCTCCCAATGGTGTACCCAAGATATTTGGCCTCCTCCTGCCCAATGGTACACTTCTTGGGGTTAGCCGTAAACCCCGCTTCCCGAACAGAGTCCAGGACTGCTTGCACTTTTGGCAGATGTGAGGCCCAATCTGTGCTATGGACAATTACGTCATCCAGGTAAGCCGCAGCATACTTCCGATGGGGCCTCAGCATCTGGTCCATTTTCCGCTGGAATGTGGCCGGCGCATTCTGTAACCCGAACGGCATTCTTTTATATTGGAACGCCCCGTCTGGGGTTACAAATGCGGTTTTCTCTTTGGCCAATTTGGCCAGGGGGATTTGCCAATACCCTTTTGTGAGGTCAAGAGTCGTCATGTATCGGGCTGTTCCCAGCCGGTCGATCAACTCATCTATACGTGGCATGGGGTAGGTGTCAAATTTTGTAACTTTGTTCAACTGACGAAAATCGTTACAAAATCGCCAGCTCCCATCCGGTTTAGGCACCAACACAATGGGACTAGACCAATCACTTTGGGACTCCTCTATCACCCCTAAGTTCAGCATTTTCTGTACTTCCTCCCGTATTGCCTCCCGTCGGGCCTCTGGGATCTGATAGGGTTTTAACTTCACCCTTTCACCGGGCGGGGTAATAATATCATGCTCTACCCCAGATGTTTGTCCCGGCAGCTCAGAGAACACCTCCTTGTTGCGAAGCACAAACTCCTTAACCTCCTGTTGTTGGGGTTGTGACAAGGTGGCTGCTATTCCAACCTCCGGAATCACGCAACCAGTTTGAGCTGGTGACCAAGTTTCTGCGACTAGGGACTCTCTATCCCTCCAGGCTTTCAACAGATTAACGTGATATATCTGTTCGGGCTTTCGCCTTCCTGGTTGTCTGACCTTGTAATTCACTTCGCTCACTTTTTCTATTATCTCGTAGGGGCCTTGCCATTTGGCAAGGAATTTACTTTCAACCGTAGGGACAAGTACCAGTATCCTATCCCCCGGGGAAAAGGTACGGGTCTTGGCTCCACGGTTGTACACTCTCTGCTGTGCTAACTGCGCTTGGGCCAAATGTTCCTTCACGATGGGCATTACCTGTGCAATTCGGTCTTGCATCAGGGCGACATGCTCAATCACACTCCTGTGGGGAGAACTCTCACTTTCCCAAGTTTCCTTGGCAATATCCAACAGCCCTCTTGGGTGTCTCCCATACAGTAACTCAAAGGGGGAGAATCCCGTAGAGGATTGGGGCACCTCCCTAATAGCAAACATCAGATAAGGAAGTAGACAGTCCCAATCCTTTCCATCTCTATCCACCACTTTCTTCAACATTTGTTTTAGGGTTTTGTTGAATCTTTCAACCAGCCCATCGGTTTGGGGGTGATACACAGATGTACGTAATTGCGTCACTTTGAACAATTTACACAGCTCCTTCATAACCCGGGACATAAAGGGTGTACCTTGGTCCGTAAGCAGTTCTTTACAAATACCCACCCGGCTAAACACAAGAGATAGCTCTTTGGCTATGGTTTTGGCCGAGGTATTTCGGAGAGGGATCGCTTCTGGATAACGGGTGGCATAGTCCATTATAACTAATATGTACTGGTGCCCCCTAGCGGACTTGATTATAGGACCTACCAAATCCATGGCGATCCTCTCAAACGGGACCTCAATGATGGGTAGAGGGACCAGCGGGCTACGGAAATGTGGCATCGGGGCCGACCTCTGACACACAGGGCAGGAGGAACAATAATTTTCTATGTCCTTCATCACCCCCGGCCAATAGAATCTCTGTAATACCCTCTCTCGGGTTTTCTCTGTCCCCAGATGACCTCCAAGAATGTGCCCATGGGCCAACTCCAACACCAACTTCCTGTAAGGTTTGGGCACCACAAGCTGCTCAACGGTTTCTTCTGCCCTTTTTGCCACCCGATACAGTAGGTCCTTCTCTACGCTGAAGTATGGGTAAGTGCAGGTATTATCTGGGTTCACTAACTCGCCATCTATTTTCACTACGTTTTCCCGTGCCTTTATTAGGGCGGGGTCTTTCAACTGTTCTGTGGCAAAGTTTTCCCTGTGAACCTCAAGATCAGAAAACTCCACAGACGGTAGGTTTTCGTCTGAGGAGGTGGGCTCCTCTCCAGTTTCTTGAGTCTCCCCTGCCAATACTGATAAGGGAAATTCCGGAGAGTCCTCACCACTCTCAGGGGAGTTCTGGCTATCACATTCCTGGTACATAGGGGCACCAGTGGGGGGCTCAGGATCATCCCACAGTTCCCAGAACTTTGGAAAATCCCTTCCCACAATGGCGTCATGCGGTAACTGAGATACTAAGCCCACTGGATGAGAGAGGGTACCTTTGGGGGTCTCGAAACACACTGTAGTCACTGGATACTCTCGGGTGTCCCCATGCACACAAATAACAGCTACCTTGCTATTCCCAGAGACCTCTGTTTTAACTAACTCAGCCTTTATCAGGGTCACAAGGCTACCTGAATCCAGCAATACCACAACATTTCTACCATTAACACACATTTTGCATAAATGTTTCTCAGTTCCTCGAATGGCAGTGCATGCGACTGTCGCACACAGCGACTGACGTCTGCCCGTCAGAAAGTCACACTGCATGGGTTCCTCCACAACCGGGCAATTGGCTGCAATATGTCCCGCTTGCCGGCAGCGGTAGCAAACGATCCTTCTTGCCGCCTCTTGAGCCGCTGATTTCCCAGGCTGTTCTCGCCAAACTTTGGGTAGAGCTCCCACCCTCTCACTCTCTCCACCCTCACCCCTTGGAATCCTCTTATCCGCCCCTGGGGATGGTCTGGTCTTAGGGTGGAAAGTCCGAGTGTCTCTGGAAGAGGCCGTCAGGTTCTCTGTAGCCAAGTATTTCTCCACACGATCCACAAGACCATCGGCCGTCTCTGGGTCTCCATGGCTTACCCACTTTTGGATGGCAGTAGGAAGAGCTCTCAAAAACCGATCCATTACAACACGTTCCACAATCTTTGGTGCGGACAAAGTCTCTGGCTGTAGCCACTTTCTGCTCAGGTGAATGAGATCATACATTTGAGACCTGGGGGGTTTTCCAAGCTGGAAAGTCCAGTTATGCACACGCTGAGCCCGGACAGCCTGGGTGACACCCAGCCTTGCCAATATTTCAGCTTTTAGCATCACATAGTCTTTTGCTTGGTCAGGCTCTAGGTCATAGTAAGCCTTCTGCGATTCACCAGTTAACAGAGGAGCCACCAGTCCAGCCCACTGCTCCTCAGGCCACTTTTCTCTTTCAGCAGTCCTTTCAAATGTGGTCAAAAATACCTCTGGATCATCCTCTCCAGTCATTTTTGTCAATAAACGACTCACCCCAAAGGACGCGGTATTAGTGGGACGGCTTTCCTCACTGGTCTGCGGACGTTGCTGCATTACTGCTTCCATTTGTTGTAGTCTCTGCTCTTGCTTCTGTAACAGGTCTATGAAGCGGGCCTCAGATTGCTGCTGGGCTTGTTGCTGAGCTTCCAGACTCTGTTGGTGAGCTTGCTGCTGGGCTGCAAGGCTCTGTTGATGAGCTTGCTGCTGGGCTGCGAAGTTCTGTTGTTGAGCTGCAAGGCTCTGTTGATGAGCTGCAAGGCTCTTTTGCAAACCTGCATTTGTCTGCTGTTGATTGGCATTTGCTAGAGCCAGCTGCTTCAGTATCTCCTCCATGCTGGCTTAAAAAAAAACTGCCACTGGTTCTCCACCAACTGTGAGGGGGTTAGCTCGGCAGCGGGTGTGTGTGACCCCCGGGATGGGCTCCCCACACAAAAACGGGCCCAGCAAACGGAGGTTGTGGTTTTCAAAATCAAAAAAGGTGCGGTTTATTTTCTATTTACAGTGACAAAACACAGCAAAGCCAAAAGAAACATAAACAAAATAAATCCTGGTCAACTTGACCTCTGACTAAACATACAGGTTTCCTAACTAACAACTGGGATCAGCCTAGTGCTGTCCTAGTCCCTAAGTCCCTGGTTTTAAATGTCCAAGCAAATAGCCACACAGGCTTTGTCTCACCGCACAGGGGTTCACTCTCCCTAGACAGTCCACACAGGTCTGGGTCCAGGCATGAGCTTACACCTAATGAATCTGGGAGTTCTTATAGAGGCCTTAAACGAGCTGACAAGCTTCAGCTGGTCTCATCAACTCCCTGTCTGCACGACGCCCCACACTCTCCCTAGAGGTATGAGTCATCCATGAGCCCACTAGCCTCAGCTGGGCTTATACAACACTCCACCTAGTTGTATAAGTCGGCGTAAAGCCTGAATCTGGGCGAAATATATCTACCCCCCTGGATGCAACCAGGTGACTTTACCTTCCTGCTGTCACATTAAGTAGAGATGGTATAGAGATGTGTGGACTCGACAAGAAAAAAAGGAGGTCGTCCGCATAAGCGGCTACTTTGAACTCCCTGTTTCCCAACCGAAATCCCTTAATAGACTGGTTGGCTATGATTCGTCTAACAAACGGTTCCAACGAAATTATAAAGAGCAGGGGCGACAAAGGGCAGCCCTGCCTGGTTCCATTTTTGATATTTACCACATCTGAAAGGGTGCCGTTTATTTTAAGTTTTGCTGATGGATTCGTGTAAAGCGACGATATCCACGCCCTCATGTGTGGGCCCAGCCCTATATGTCCACAGGTATCTAGCATGTAGTCCCACGCTACTTGATCGAAGGCCTTCTCCGCGTCTGTTGATAGGAGAAAGCCCTCTATCTTTCGCTCGTGGGCCGCATGGATGAGGTTGAGAGATTTAGTAACATTATCCCTAGCCTCCCTACCCGGCATGAAGCCAGCCTGACTGGGTCCTATCAAGTGTAGGAGTAGAGGTCTCAGCCTGTTGGCAACAATCTTCGCCATCAGTTTGATGTCTATGTTTAACAAAGATATCGGCCTGTAGCTTGTGCAATGTATTGGATCTTTGCCCGGCTTAGGCAGGACGGTGATATGTGCTGCAAGGAAATCAGACGGTATATCTCTTGGGTCAGAGAGAGTGTTCAGGGCATCTCGCAGCGGGGTTGCGAGAATGTCTATGAATGTCTTGTAGTATATAGCACTAAACCCGTCCGGGCCGGGGCTTTTACCCGTTTTAAGTTCTTTAATGGCGAGTCTGAGTTCAGAGGCGTCTATAGGGCTCTCGAGATGAGCTGCGTCTTCTGTAGTGAGTGTGGGTAAAGAGGATTCCTTAAGATATTCCCGAATACACTGTATTCTAGAATTAGTGGCATTCGTAGGGCCGTGTTGTGTCGGGAGATTATATAGGTTGGTATAGAAATCCTGAAAGTGTCGTGCTATCTTGTCAGTCTCCCTATCGATCTTCCCATCCCTATTTTGTATGCCCGTTATGTTGTGATGTACAACCGATCCTCTGAGTGCCCTAGCCAGTAAATTGCCTGGTTTGTCCCCGTGTTCATAATATAGTTTTTTCCTGAAGAACAAGAATCGTTTTGTTCTGATGTCTAAGATCTGTCTAAGGGCTTTCCTGGACTCTAGAAGGGAAGTTGCCGATTTAGCTGTCAGGGACTGTTTATGAGAGGTTTCAAGCGAGCGGATGTTTTGCAGGAGATGTGAAATTTCCCTGTCCCTCGCTCTCTTCCTCTGCGAGCCCATTTTAATTAATTCACCCCTAATCGTACATTTGTGGGCTCCCCAAACCATTAGGGGGTCGGCCCCTGGTGTAGCATTGAGCCTGAAGAACTCTAGGAGTGACGAGTTCAGTGTCGGAAGCAGAGTGGGGTCTGTCAGCAGGGATGAGTTTAGCCTCCAAACATTAGATCTAATAGGGGGGGCAGTGAGGTTCAAAGAGAGGGAGACAGGAGTGTGGTCCGAAAGAATCTGTGCTCCTATACAGGAGCCAGTTACGGTGTGGAGATCTCGCTGTGAAATGAATATATAATCTATTCGGGAGTATCTGTCATGGGGGATGGAGTAGTAGGTAAAGTCCCTGTCAACTGGGTGCGTAAAGCGCCACGTGTCTACTAGGTCCAGAGAGTTGAGTAGAGACTTAATTTTTTTCAGGATTCTGTAGGTGATATATGTTTTCCCGGACGATGTGTCCTCTATGGGGTTGAGAGGGACATTAAAGTCTCCCCCAAGAATTAACCTACCGGAGCTGAAGCCCGACAGCTCCCTAATCAAAGTTTTGCAGAAGGACTGGTGCGAGGTATTGGGGAAATAAGCATTCGCTAGTGTGATAGGGATCCCACTACATTTCCCTTTAAGAAAAATAAATCTGCCCCCAGGGTCTATTATTTTGTCAGTCAGCTCAAATGATGCAGTTTTGCTAACTAAGATTGAGACCCCTTTGGACTTGCCTGCGTCATTGGTGGCATGATGGGCGTCTATGAAGTATGAGTCGGTAAGCTTTGGGATCTGGTTCGTTCTAAAGTGGGTTTCTTGTAGAAAAACAAAGCTGGGCCTACCTTTTTTGAGTTCCCTCAGCATAGTAGAGCGTTTCTCGGGAATGTTGAGTCCTCTAACATTATGAGAAATCACCGTGGGAGTGACGCCAAGATCGGAGTACGCCATGACACAAACGCAGAGAGGGAAGTTTTACACCTAAAGGCAACTCAAATATAAGCGATTAATACACAGAAATCACCGGCCGACCTCGACTGAAAAAAACTTAAAATAAAATAGCAGGATAGAGAGAGAGGGTCAAAGAAGAGTAGAAATTATATAGAAGTGAGTAGGGAGAAATTGAGGAGAACACTTCTCCCAGACGTGGTCACGTCCTGGAGAACTCAAATTAGTGCGTCTAGATGAGCCCAAAGGATCCACCCAGACGCCCTATGTGGGAACGAGGTAGACACACCAAGGGTCTAGCAGCCAAACCTATATCTCTAGAGATATGTGCAGGTTATACCAAATGTAACTTGGAAACAGTCGGGTAACGGCCCATTGGTATGACATAACAAGTGCTTAAAGGTCTACTCTGCATAGGTAGAAATAGCAGTAACTGTAAACAAACTAGTTTAGGTTAGAATGAGCAAATGAACAAGTGAACCTGAGACATGGCCGAGCAAGGTCAGCAGGTGGCGCCACCGAGGAGGGCAGAAACTCGCCTCTCCCCAGCCACGCCCCCCGGGACCCCCTCAGCTTAGCCGTGATGACACAATAAAGGAGAGGTATATAACACATAAATTGTGGCCCCGATCGCCTCCCCAGCCCGTATCCCCCCGGACCCGCAGTTCAATAAAGCCTCACCGGTCCCCGGCTATATAAATGATCAGAAAAACAACATTATAATTATGCGTTTGGATATTAGTGACACTTGCATTGTGATGGCCAGCTAGCAGGAAGTCCGGTAGGAGATCAAGAAAAGGCCGATTGCGACCTTGTTGGGAAGGCGGCGGATGGGTAATCTAGCAAAAGTCTATGATGTGGATAGAGGGGGAGGGGGAATATATATCCGAAGGAAGAGTACAGTCCTAAGAAAGGCGTGGGCTAAGTGAGCTGTAATTATAATTATAATTATAGCCATGAGACTGGAGCTAGTTTGTGAAGCGAGGAGTAGGGATGGGCCCGGTGCTCGATTCGAACCCATGTTCGAATCGAGCATCGGGCGTTCGCTCGCTCGTCGAGCCCAGAACTATTTGGGCCGTTCGCATCACATTCGTGTGATGCGAGCGGCCCCGCAATGCATTGCGGCCGGCGCGGCCGGCGCAGTGCATTGCTGGCTGATGATTGGCCAAGCATGCACTGTGACCCCGCATGCTTGGCCAATCACAGCGCCCGAAACTCGGAGAGCAATAATTGGCTACAGGCAGGACGGCTGTAGCCAATTACAGCTCAGGGGCTTTAGTACACGCCCCACCATTTAAAAGGCCGCCACGCCATCGGCCCCGGTCACATGAGTTCCGGCTTTAGGAGAGATTAGTCTGCTGATTCTGTCTTTGCTTGATACTGAAAGATTTGCTCTTCTTTGCTAAACCATTGGCTATTTCTTTGCTAAACCATTGCTACCTAAGTCATTGATCGTTCATTGCTGCTGATTGCACAGTTAGTGTGTTATTAGCTGCTGCTGGGGATTAGTCTGGTGCGTGCTTACTGTTAGTACAGTATTGCAGTAGTACCAACCGCAGTGCTGTTAGCACAGCATTGCACCCCAACAGCACCCATAGGACTTCTAGTGTGTTAGTGGCAGCAAACAGAGCTCCTATATTTTCTTCTCAGCAGCACCCATAGGACTTCTAGTGTGTTAGTGGCATCACACAGAGCTCCTATATTTTCTTCTCAGCAGCACCCATAGGACTTCTAGTGTGTTAGTGGCAGCAAACAGAGCTCCTATATTTTCTTCTCAGCAGCACCCATAGGACTTCTAGTGTGTTAGTGGCAGCAAACAGAGCTCCTATATTTTCTTCTCAGCAGCACCCATAGGACTTCTAGTGTGTTAGTGGCAGCAAACAGAGCTCCTATATTTTCTTCTCAGCAGCACCCATAGGACTTCTAGTGTGTTAGTGGCAGCAAACAGAGCTCCTATATTTTCTTCTCAGCAGCACCCATAGGACTTCTAGTGTGTTAGTGGCAGCAAACAGAGCTCCTATATTTTCTTCTCAGCAGCACCCATAGGACTTCTAGTGTGTTAGTGGCAGCAAACAGAGCTCCTATATTTTCTTCTCAGCAGCACCCATAGGACTTCTAGTGTGTTAGTGGCAGCAAACAGAGCTCCTATATTTTCTTCTCAGCAGCACCCATAGGACTTCTAGTGTGTTAGTGGCATCACACAGAGCTCCTATATTTTCTTCTCAGCAGCACCCATAGGACTTCTAGTGTGTTAGTGGCAGCAAACAGAGCTCCTATATTTTCTTCTCAGCAGCACCCATAGGACTTCTAGTGTGTTAGTGGCAGCAAACAGAGCTCCTATATTTTCTTCTCAGCAGCACCCATAGGACTTCTAGTGTGTTAGTGGCAGCAAACAGAGCTCCTATATTTTCTTCTCAGCAGCACCCATAGGACTTCTAGTGTGTTAGTGGCATCACACAGAGCTCCTATATTTTCTTCTCAGCAGCACCCATAGGACTTCTAGTGTGTTAGTGGCAGCAAACAGAGCTCCTATATTTTCTTCTCAGCAGCACCCATAGGACTTCTAGTGTGTTAGTGGCATCACACAGAGCTCCTATATTTTCTTCTCAGCAGCACCCATAGGACTTCTAGTGTGTTAGTGGCAGCAAACAGAGCTCCTATATTTTCTTCTCAGCAGCACCCATAGGACTTCTAGTGTGTTAGTGGCAGCAAACAGAGCTCCTATATTTTCTTCTCAGCAGCACCCATAGGACTTCTAGTGTGTTAGTGGCAGCAAACAGAGCTCCTATATTTTCTTCTCAGCAGCACCCATAGGACTTCTAGTGTGTTAGTGGCATCACACAGAGCTCCTATATTTTCTTCTCAGCAGCACCCATAGGACTTCTAGTGTGTTAGTGGCAGCAAACAGAGCTCCTATATTTTCTTCTCAGCAGCACCCATAGGACTTCTAGTGTGTTAGTGGCAGCAAACAGAGCTCCTATATTTTCTTCTCAGCAGCACCCATAGGACTTCTAGTGTGTTAGTGGCAGCAAACAGAGCTCCTATATTTTCTTCTCAGCAGCACCCATAGGACTTCTAGTGTGTTAGTGGCAGCAAACAGAGCTCCTATATTTTCTTCTCAGCAGCACCCATAGGACTTCTAGTGTGTTAGTGGCAGCAAACAGAGCTCCTATATTTTCTTCTCAGCAGCACCCATAGGACTTCTAGTGTGTTAGTGGCATCACACAGAGCTCCTATATTTTCTTCTCAGCAGCACCCATAGGACTTCTAGTGTGTTAGTGGCAGCAAACAGAGCTCCTATATTTTCTTCTCAGCAGCACCCATAGGACTTCTAGTGTGTTAGTGGCAGCAAACAGAGCTCCTATATTTTCTTCTCAGCAGCACCCATAGGACTTCTAGTGTGTTAGTGGCAGCAAACAGAGCTCCTATATTTTCTTCTCAGCAGCACCCATAGGACTTCTAGTGTGTTAGTGGCATCACACAGAGCTCCTATATTTTCTTCTCAGCAGCACCCATAGGACTTCTAGTGTGTTAGTGGCAGCAAACAGAGCTCCTATATTTTCTTCTCAGCAGCACCCATAGGACTTCTAGTGTGTTAGTGGCATCACACAGAGCTCCTATATTTTCTTCTCAGCAGCACCCATAGGACTTCTAGTGTGTTAGTGGCAGCAAACAGAGCTCCTATATTTTCTTCTCAGCAGCACCCATAGGACTTCTAGTGTGTTAGTGGCAGCAAACAGAGCTCCTATATTTTCTTCTCAGCAGCACCCATAGGACTTCTAGTGTGTTAGTGGCAGCAAACAGAGCTCCTATATTTTCTTCTCAGCAGCACCCATAGGACTTCTAGTGTGTTAGTGGCAGCAAACAGAGCTCCTATATTTTCTTCTCAGCAGCACCCATAGGACTTCTAGTGTGTTAGTGGCAGCAAACAGAGCTCCTATATTTTCTTCTCAGCAGCACCCATAGGACTTCTAGTGTGTTAGTGGCATCACACAGAGCTCCTATATTTTCTTCTCAGCAGCACCCATAGGACTTCTAGTGTGTTAGTGGCAGCAAACAGAGCTCCTATATTTTCTTCTCAGCAGCACCCATAGGACTTCTAGTGTGTTAGTGGCAGCAAACAGAGCTCCTATATTTTCTTCTCAGCAGCACCCATAGGACTTCTAGTGTGTTAGTGGCAGCAAACAGAGCTCCTATATTTTCTTCTCAGCAGCACCCATAGGACTTCTAGTGTGTTAGTGGCATCACACAGAGCTCCTATATTTTCTTCTCAGCAGCACCCATAGGACTTCTAGTGTGTTAGTGGCAGCAAACAGAGCTCCTATATTTTCTTCTCAGCAGCACCCATAGGACTTCTAGTGTGTTAGTGGCAGCAAACAGAGCTCCTATATTTTCTTCTCAGCAGCACCCATAGGACTTCTAGTGTGTTAGTGGCAGCAAACAGAGCTCCTATATTTTCTTCTCAGCAGCACCCATAGGACTTCTAGTGTGTTAGTGGCATCACACAGAGCTCCTATATTTTCTTCTCAGCAGCACCCATAGGACTTCTAGTGTGTTAGTGGCAGCAAACAGAGCTCCTATATTTTCTTCTCAGCAGCACCCATAGGACTTCTAGTGTGTTAGTGGCATCACACAGAGCTCCTATATTTTCTTCTCAGCAGCACCCATAGGACTTCTAGTGTGTTAGTGGCAGCAAACAGAGCTCCTATATTTTCTTCTCAGCAGCACCCATAGGACTTCTAGTGTGTTAGTGGCAGCAAACAGAGCTCCTATATTTTCTTCTCAGCAGCACCCATAGGACTTCTAGTGTGTTAGTGGCAGCAAACAGAGCTCCTATATTTTCTTCTCAGCAGCACCCATAGGACTTCTAGTGTGTTAGTGGCAGCAAACAGAGCTCCTATATTTTCTTCTCAGCAGCACCCATAGGACTTCTAGTGTGTTAGTGGCAGCAAACAGAGCTCCTATATTTTCTTCTCAGCAGCACCCATAGGACTTCTAGTGTGTTAGTGGCATCACACAGAGCTCCTATATTTTCTTCTCAGCAGCACCCATAGGACTTCTAGTGTGTTAGTGGCAGCAAACAGAGCTCCTATATTTTCTTCTCAGCAGCACCCATAGGACTTCTAGTGTGTTAGTGGCAGCAAACAGAGCTCCTATATTTTCTTCTCAGCAGCACCCATAGGACTTCTAGTGTGTTAGTGGCAGCAAACAGAGCTCCTATATTTTCTTCTCAGCAGCACCCATAGGACTTCTAGTGTGTTAGTGGCATCACACAGAGCTCCTATATTTTCTTCTCAGCAGCACCCATAGGACTTCTAGTGTGTTAGTGGCAGCAAACAGAGCTCCTATATTTTCTTCTCAGCAGCACCCATAGGACTTCTAGTGTGTTAGTGGCAGCAAACAGAGCTCCTATATTTTCTTCTCAGCAGCACCCATAGGACTTCTAGTGTGTTAGTGGCAGCAAACAGAGCTCCTATATTTTCTTCTCAGCAGCACCCATAGGACTTCTAGTGTGTTAGTGGCAGCAAACAGAGCTCCTATATTTTCTTCTCAGCAGCACCCATAGGACTTCTAGTGTGTTAGTGGCAGCAAACAGAGCTCCTATATTTTCTTGTCAGCAGCACACATAGTACCTATAGTGTGTTAGTGTCAGCACCCATAGGACCTACAGTGTGTTGTGAGCACACATAGGAGTTCTATTTTTTATACTATATACACTACCGACTACAATGGCTGGAAGACCGCCAAGGAGAGGCAGAGCGTGCCGAGGCAAGAACACAGGGCAGGCAGGCTCTGTTTCTAGAGACAACAGTGCTGGCCGTGGACGTGGTCGTGCATCGTCATCAGCACGTGGCCATGGGACACGCTTGTCTTTGTTTTCGGCAGCTGGACATGTGGAGCCGCATCATGCCGAAGGCTTGGTAGAATGGATGACCAAGCCCTCCTCATCCTCCTCATCCTCTCTCACCCAGGCTCAGGGTACTGGCAGAGCAGCTGCCAACGCGTACTCAATGGCATCATCAGCCACCCCTTCCCTAGACCCACCATGTCCTCCTGAGGAGTCCCCCGAACTGTTTGAGCACAGTGTTGGGTACATGCTCCAGGAGGATGCCCAACGATTCGAAGGCTCGGATGATGATACCCAGCTTGAGGAAGTCAGTAGTGTGCGCGCAGAGAGAGGGGATGTTGAAGGACAGCAATCTGGCAGTAGTGTTCCACCAGCTGCAGCTTACTGCCAGGTTTGCTCTAGTGGTGAAGAGGGAGGGGATGATGAGGTCACTGACTCCACGTGGGTGCCTGAAGGGAGAGAGGAGGAGGAGGAGGAGGATGCAGCGTCACATGTCCAACGAGGCAGGATGCCCCCTGGAGGCCAGCTAGAGGCCAGCACAGCAACTGTACCACACCGCAGAGCTCCGCCTGTGCAGGGCGCTGCCTCTGCACGTTATCACAAAAGTTCTTTGGTGTGGGCCTTTTTTGAGACGAGTGCATCAGATCGCACCACTGCTATTTGCAATATTTGTCTCAAGCGTATCTCGCGTGGCCAAAACATCAGCCGCTTGGGCACCACAAGCATGAGCAGACATATGTCGACCTGCCATGCAGCTCGTTGGCAAGCACACATAAAAGACCCACACCAAAGAACAAAGCGGACCTCTCCTTGCTCCTCATCAGCTGGGATCTCCATCCCCACTATATCTTCAGTCCTCTCTGAAAGCTGCTCTGAGAGGACTGAAGGTGTAGAATTAGGTGTGTCACAACCAAGTACTTGCAGTACACCGACGTCCGATTGTAGCAGGCAAATTTCCCTGCCCCAGCTGCTGGACCGTCGAAAGAAGTATACTCCCAGCCATCCACATGCCCAGCGGTTGAATGCTAGCTTGGCTAAATTGCTAGCACTTCAACTGCTGCCTTTTCAGTTGATAGACTCGGCCCCCTTCCGTGAGTTTGTTCAATGTGCGGTTCCTCAGTGGCAGGTTCCCAAACGCCACTTTTTCTCACGGAAGGCGATTCCGTCTCTCTACTGGCATGTGGAAGGCAATGTCCATGCCTCGCTGGACAGGGCGGTCAGCGGTAAGGTGCATATTACCGCTGACTCATGGTCCAGCAGGCATGGACAGGGACGTTATCTTTCTTTCACGGCCCATTGGGTCACTCTATTGGTAGCTGGGAGGGATGCAGGACAAGGTGCAGTAGTGTTGGAGGTTGTTCCGCCACCACGCCTCCAAAATGCTACTACTGGTTGTGACACACCTCTCTCCTCCACCCCCTCCTCTTCTTCTTCCTCCATGTCCTCTTCGAGTGCTCTGTCCTCGGAACCAGCGGTGCTCCGTAGGCGTACAAGGGGCTACGCGAGTACGCAGGCAAAAAGATGCCATGCCGTGCTTGCGCTGGTGTGTTTGGGGGACAGGAGCCACACTGGGCCAGAGGTTCTGGCAGCTCTGCAGGGGCAGGCCGAGAGGTGGTTGACGCCACGCCAGCTTAAGCCAGGAATGGTCGTTTCTGATAATGGCACCAACCTCCTCTCCGCCCTGCGACAGGGGCAGCTCACCCATGTGCCCTGTATGGCTCACGTCCTCAACCTGGTGGTGCAGCGGTTCTTGGGCAGGTTCCCAGGCTTACAGGATGTCCTGAGGCAGGCCAGGAAAGTCTGTGTGCATTTCCGCCGATCTTATAATGCCAGTGCTCGGCTGACTGAGCTGCAAAAGGAGCTGAACCTGCCCAAGAACCGCCTAATATGTGACATGCCCACCAGGTGGAACTCAACGTTGGCCATGCTGCAGCGACTGCACACGCAGCAGAGGGCCATCAATGAGTACCTTTGCGACTACGGCACCAGGACAGGGTCAGGGGAGCTTGGCTTTTTTTCCCCACGCCAGTGGAGCATGATCAGGGATGCATGCACTGTCCTCTCACCATTTGAGGAGGCCACGAGGATGGTGAGCAGTGACAGTGCATGCATCAGTGACACTGTACCTCTTGTCCACCTGTTGGAGCATACGCTGCGTGGGATAATGGACAGGGCACTTGAGGCAGAACAGAGGCAGGAAGAGGAGGACTTCCTTGTCTCTCAAGGCCCCCTTTATCCAGACAATGTTCCTTCTGTCCCACCCATCACACAGGAAGAGGAGGAGGAGGAGGAGGAGGAGGAGGATTGTGTGAGCATGGAGGTGGAGCCTGGCACTCAGCATCAGCAGCAGCAGTCTTTTAGGGATGATGTACAGTCCCAACAAACCAGTGGACTTGTACGTGGCTGGGAGGAGGTGGCTGGCGATCATGTCATCCTCAGTGACCCAGAAGACTCCGGACCGAATGCCTCAGCTAACCTACGCTGCATGGCCTCCCTGATCCTGCAAAGCCTGCGGAAGGATCCTCGTGTTCTTCGGATCAAGGAGAGTGACCATTACTGGCTGGCCACTCTCCTTGATCCACGGTACAAGGGTAAGGTTGCGGACCTTATCTTGCCGTCGCAGAGGGAGCAGAGGATGAGACATCTCAGGGAGGCCTTGCAGAAAGGTCTGTGCAACGCGTTCCCAGAAACTGGGAGGTTACAAACTCCTGGTCCTGGACGACAAGTTGCTGAGGCTTCGGTCAGTAGCAGAAGGAGCGGTGGGGAAGGTGGACGTCTGACCGATGCGTTCAGACAATTTTTTAGTCCGCAGCCCCAAGGTATGATCGGTTCCAGCAACCATCGCCAGCGTCTGATATACATGGTGCAGGAATACCTAGGGGCAAGGTCAGACTTGGACACCTTTCCCACCGAAAATCCTCTGGCTTACTGGGTCCTGAGGATGGATCACTGGCCAGAGCTTGCACAGTATGCAATTGAGCTACTGGCCTGTCCTGCATCCAGCGTTCTTTCCGAACGCACATTCAGTGCTGCTGGAGGATTTGTCACCGATCATAGGGTGCGCCTGTCCACCGACTCGGTTGATCGACTGACCTTCATAAAAATGAATCAGTCTTGGATCACCACCAGCTACCAGACACCTGAAGCGGATATAACGGAATAATTTATAATGTCACATCCCTTCAAGACTGCCTATGCTGATGCTGAGTGACTGTCCTGTTATGTTCACTGACTATCCTCTTCCTCCTCCTCAATGATCCATGCCACCACACCAGTGCCTAAGGCACAATTTTTCAGCCCCTGTATAACAGGGGCGTGTAATTACAATTTTTTAAAAAGATGCTTCGCAACAGGTGTGACTGCTGTGCTCAGAGTACAGTATCTGTGAGGGGTTGCAGTGTTGTGGCACCAGCACCAGTGCCTAAGGCACAATTTTTCAGCCCCTGTTGGGGCGTGTAATTACAATTTTTAGGCAATGCTTTGCAACAGGTCTCATTGCTGTGCTCAGAGTACAGTATCTGTGAGGGGTTGCAGTGTTGTGGCACCAGCACCAGTGCCTAAGGCACAATTTTTCAGCCCCTGTATAACAGGGGCGTGTAATTAATTTTTTTTAAAAAGATGCTTCGCAACAGGTGTGACTGCTGTGCTCAGAGTACAGTATCTGTGAGGGGTTGCAGTGTTGTGGCACCAGCACCAGTGCCTAAGGCACAATTTTTCAGCCCCTGTTGGGGCGTGTAATTACAATTTTTAGGCAATGCTTTGCAACAGGTCTCATTGCTGTGCTCAGAGTACAGTATCTGTGAGGGGTTGCAGTGTTGTGGCACCAGCACCAGTGCCTAAGGCACAATTTTTCAGCCCCTGTATAACAGGGGCGTGTAATTACAATTTTTTAAAAAGATGCTTCGCAACAGGTGTGACTGCTGTGCTCCAAGTACAGTATCTGTGAGGGGTTGCAGTGTTGTGGCACCAGCACCAATGCCTAAGGCACAATTTTTCAGCCCCTGTTTAACAGGGGCGTGTAATTACAAATCTTGATCTAATAGTTCACAGCAGGGCCCATTCCTGCGCCCACCAAGAGTAACTATGAGGGCCTACAGTCTTGTGGCAACACCGTCCACCACCACCACCACCACCAAAGGCCCAATTTTTCTGCCCTGTTCAACAGGTGCATGCAATTACAAATCTTGATCTAATAACTCACAGCAGGGCCCATTCCTGCACCCACCAAGAGTAACTGTGAGGGCTTACAGTCTTGTGGCAACACCGTCCACCACCACCACCACCACCACCAAAGGCCCAATTTTTCTGCCCGGTTCAACAGGTGCATGCAAGTACAAATCTTGATCTATTAACTCACAGCAGGGCCCATTCCTGTGCCCACCAGTCTTGTGGCTACACCAACATCTAATAGGGCAAATTTCTGCAGAGTATATACGGCAGGCCCCTACTTTCAAACATCCAACTTACAAACGACTCCTACTTGCAAACGGCAAGAGAAAACAGGAAGTGAGAGGAAATCTACCCCTAGGAAGGAAAATTCTATCCTGTTAGATTTAATTTGGGAAAAAGGTATCTCCTCTCTACTGATGCTTTATCACCAATCCTTGTTTCAATTAAAACCCCACTTTTCCAAAAACATTTGTCATTGGGACGGAAAGTGAGGTGACATGTTCTGAACAGATGTGCAAAGACAGCAAATGTTACAGGGGTGATAACCCCTCCCTATGTTCTCCAAAAAGCTTAAAAATTGATTTTTTTGGGATGTAGCTACACTTCATAATGTACCTGTTCAGATTCTACTTAAGAACAAACCTACAGTCCATGTCTTGTTTGCACCACCTATATACTGCTGTTCAGAGTATATAGGGTTGTAGGTATAGGGTTTTATTTTGGGTGCGGGGTCCCCCTTAGTATCCATACAAGACCCAAAGGGGCTGGGGTGGGGGGGGGTGATGGGGTAGCCATGCCATTTTTCTCAAGGATTTTCAGCCATATGGCGGCCAGGACAAGACATGACATTAAAGCCGCAAGTGGTTTTAAATGGCTTCTTTTTTTCCTTTACAAATGTCATTTTGTGCAAGGACAGTTCTAAACACGGGAAACACATGCCACTTCACAGGCATACTTTAGACACCCCCCAGGTACCATATTTAAAGGAAAATTTCACTTTTTTTTTTTCACTTTATGCATCATTAAAATGACTGCTCCCGAAAAAACTTTAGTTTTTAAAATTTCTTTTTGCATTGATATATGTCCCCTGGGGCAGGACCCGGGTCCCCAAACCTGTTTTATAACATTAACATGCATATTGGCCGTTGTAATTAGCAATTTTGATTTCGAACGTTCGCGTCCATTATAACGAATAGGGTTCGAAAATTCGCGCGAACTTTCGGTCCGTTCGAAGGTTCTGGTGCGAACCGAACCCGGGGGTGTTCGGCTCATCCCTAGCGAGGAGTCCCATGGCTGGGTCCTACCGGACAGAGTTACCACCAAGTGTGAGCAATCCATGTAAATACATAACATACAAAGGTAGCTTCGAGAACTGTCCAAGTCTAAATCTTCCCTGACTTGTAGATTAATAAGAGCCCAGCTATATAAATGCTCATGAAGGTAACATTGTTATTGTGCATTAGGACAGTAGTGACACTTGCGGCTTGGTAAGTATCCAGCTAGCCAGATTCTGGTAGGGCGCCGGGAAAAAGAGCTGACAGTGATGTAGTAGGGGGATGCTGCAGATGGATGAGCTAGCCGCATGCTCAAAGGATATATAAAGTCCCCGGGATAGCGTGGGATAATTGGGCTTCTATCATGGCCAGGGGTCCGGGACCAAGCGCTGGGTGGGGGCCGAGGAGGCCCAAGACCAGATCCCTCAAGGTAAGAGCACCATTGAGTGTGTGCAGATTATGTCATCCGGAGTTCAAGTGTGGCATGATCTCAGGTCTCCAGTAGATTCCTGGAGGAGTGAGCACGGCCGCCCGGGGTCCCCTGCGCCCTGCTGTCACCTCTGTCAGGCCTCTGTTTCTTTGCGGACTGCTTCTCAGGCGTCGAAAGGGGAGAGTGCGGTGGGCTCCTGTCTGTATGCGGTAGGGAGAATTCCTGGTACCACTCAGGGAGCTCTACCCGGCCCAGCTGTAGCGCATCACAGAAATCGGGAAGATCATTAGGCGTACGGAGAGTGTGTTGTCTGTCCCCATGTGTGACCATCAGCGCGAAAGTGGCCGCAGGGCCCTGCGGTTCTTCAAAGTGATCTGAGAGAGATCCTGGAACAGTTTGATGTTTTCCCCATTAAACTCAATATGTTCACTTCTCCTCGCTTTAAGCATAATGTCTTCTTTAAGGCTGAAATTTTGCAGACAGCAAATAATGTCTTGAGGTGGCAGCGTGTCTGGGCCTCTGGCTCTGAGAGCCCTGTGCGCTCTGACAAAATCTATGACTGTATCTTCCGGGCGTTCCAGGAGGCTGTTAAACACTCTTTGGAGGACAGGCGCAATTTGGTCGGTGTCCACCGACTCCAGGATGCCACGTACTCTGATGTTATTGCGCCTTCCCCTATTGTCCAGGTCCTCCAAATGCCTGTTAACTTCTATAAAATGGAGAGCTTGTGTAGAGACCACTCTGTCTAGTCTCTGTATCGCCTTATCTCTAATTCTGCCCTCTGTCTCCGCAGTCGCCATCTTTTCTTGTAAGACCATGAAGCTGGTTTTCAGGTCTGTAATTGCGGCTGAAAAAGAGGCTTTAATGTCAGCCGCGAAGCCTGACATGTCGCCATAGGTGAGGGGATGATCCGCTTTAGTGTTTCTCCTACCGTATTCCTCCATGGCAGGTTGTGAGTCCTCGCTGGATGTCTCCTCTGCGTGGGTCGGCGCCATCTTTCCTCCCGCCGCGACTCTCAATACTGCCGCCTGGGTCTTGAATATGTCGGAGATATTCCGTCCGGAGCTAGCCGCCAAGGAAGGCCTGGAGCGGGTCTGATGATAATGGCGGATCTGTTTGCTCATTATCGAGTATCTACCGTGCAGAGAGATGGGTTAGGGGCGCGGTCCCGACAGAGCTTCTCTTCTAGGCTGCCATCTCCTCCGCGCGCCAAGCCACGCCCCCTACTAATATATTTTGTATGCACAACTGATCATTGATGTGAATCATCATCGAGTTGGGGTGGTCACTTTAAATATATTGTTGGATTTTATACACTTATAATTGGAGTTTAAATGAAAGGGTTAGCGCAGTTGTCTACCTTTTATATTTTTTTATTGCTTCTACTAACCTCAGTGGTAAACTTTTAGCTGCAGCAAACCCTATATATTGATTAATTTTTTTAATTTGGTGTACACGTTTTTGTGGCACATATTATACATTTTAGCATGAGCTACTGATCATAGTAAACAGTAGACTTAAAGTAGAAGTTCACCTTAAAAATAAAATCTGTAAATCTACTTGCGTACACAATCTAAGACTAACCTAGCTAGCTCAGCTTCGGTCTGGTCCCACGCTGAGCTGTCAGAGTGGGAGTTTTAGGGTGAACATCTACTTTAACCTGTTAACAACCACCTGCCGACAAATAACGTCGACAAGGTGGTTGCTTAACTCTGGGAGGACGTTATATAACGTCCTCCCAGAATCGCGCTCCCGCGCGCCCCCTGGGGCGCGCACACGGGAAACTCCGTGACCGCCGGGTCCAGAGGACCCGGCGGATCACGAATCGCGGTAAATCGCCGCTGATAGCGGCCGTTTACCACGTGATCGCTCCGTCAAATGACGGAGCAATCACTTGTAAACAGACCGGCGTCATGTGATAACGCCGGTTCCTCTCTCCCCTCTCTGTACCGATCGGTACAGTGTGAGAGGGGAGGGGGAGAGAGCGGATGGCAGCAGCAGCACTGTGGGCTGGATCTGTGACAATTGCAGTCACAGATCCAGCCATCCATCCATCCCTGCTCAGCCATCCCTGTGCAATACCCTGCCAATACTCTGCAAAATACCCTGCCAATACTCTGCAAAATACCCTGCCAATACTCTGCAAAATACCCTGCAATACCCTGGTGCAATACTCTGCAATACCCTGGTGCAATACTCTGCAATACCCTGGTGCAATACTCTGCAATACTCTGCAATACCCTGTGCAATACTCTGCAATACCCTGCAATACCCTGGTGCAATACTCTGCAATACCCTGGTGCAATACTCTGCAATACCCTGGTGCAATACTCTGCAATACCCTGCGCAATACTCTGCAATACCCTGCGCAATACTCTGCAATACCCTGCGCAATACCCTGCAAAATACTCTGCAATACCCTGCACAATACCCTGCAATACCCTGCGCAATACTCTGCAAAATACTCTGCAATACCCTGCGCAATACTCTGCAATACCCTGCACAATACTCTGCAATACCCTGCGCAATACCCTGCACAATACTCTGCAATACTCTGCAATACCCTGCACAATACTCTGCATCACCCTGCGCAATATTCTGCAAAATACTCTGCAAAATACTCTGCAATACCCTGCGCAATACTCTGCAATACCCTGCGCAATACTCTGCAATACCCTGCACAATACTCTGCAATACCCTGCACAATACTCTGCAATACCCTGCACAATACACCCTGTGCAATACTCTGCAATACCCTGCGCAATACTCTGCAATACCCTGTGCAATACCCCCTGTGCAATACCCCATGCAATACCCTGCCATACTCCGCAATACCCTGCCATACTCCGCAATGCCCTGCCATACTCCGCAATGCCCGGCAATACTCTGCAATAACCACTTCCCGCCCGCCGGCCGTCATATGACGTCCTTGACTTTGTGCGGGGATATCTGAATGATGGGTGCAGCTACAGGCATCATTCAGATATTATCTTTCTCAGCCGGCGATTCCCTACACCATAACAACAATCATAGTGGCTGTTCCGCCGCTTGATCATTCTTACGGGAGGCGAGAGGGGATGTCCCCCCCCCGCCGCCCTCCGGTGCTTCTACCGACTCACCGCTACGATCAAAGCCAGGATTGTTTGTTTTTTTTTGTGTTTTTTTTCAGGCTTCCCAGCCTAGAGGTGAGATGTGGGGTCTTATTGACCCCATATCTCACTGTAAAGAGGACCTGTCATGCCATATTCCTATTACAAGGGATGTTTACGTTCCTTGTAATAGGTATAAAAGTGATCCAAAAAAATTTGGGGCGGAAAAACATGTCAAACTAAAATAAATAAAGTAAAATGAACAATAAAAAAAATATATTTTTTTAAAGCGCCCCTGTCCCTGTGAGCTCGCATACAGAAGCGAACGCATACGTAAGTCCCGCCCACATATGAAAACGGTTTTCAAACCACACATGTGAGGTATCTCTGCGAACGTTAGAGCGAGAGCAATCATTTTGGCCCTAGACCTCCTCTGTAACTCAAAACATGTAACCAGTAAAAATATTTAAAGCGTCGCCTATGGGGATTTTTAAGTAGTGAAGTTTGGCGCCATTCCACAAGCGTGTGCAATTTTTAAGGGTGACATGTTAGGTTTCTATTTACTCGGCGTAACTTCATCTTTCACATTATGCAAAAACATTGGGCTAACTTTACTGTTTTTTTTTTAAGCACAAAACATTTTTTTTCCGTAAAAAACGCGTTAAAAAAATTGCTGTGCAAATATCGTGCGAGATAAAAAGTTGCAACAACCACCATTATATTCTCTAAGGTCTTTGCTAAAAAAACATATATAATGTTTTGGGGTTCTATGTAATTTTATAGCAAATAAATGATGATTTTTACATGTAGGAGAGAAATGTCAGAATTGGCCTCGGTGCTCCAGAACGCCTGAAGGGGCTCCCTGCATGTTGGGCCTCTGTATGTGGCCACGCTGTGTAAAAGTCTCACACATGTGGTATCGCCATACTCGGGAGGAATAGCAGAATGTGTTTTGGGGTGTATTTGTGGTATGCATATGCTGGGTGTGAGAAATAACCTGCTAATATGACAATTTTGTTAAAAAAAAAAAGAGAAAAAAAAAATCTTGATTTTGCAAAGAATTGTGGGAAAAAATGACAACTTCAAAAAACTCACAATGCCTCTTTCTGAATACCTTGGAATGTCTTCTTTCCAAAAAGGGGTCATTTGGGGGGTATTTGTACTTTTCTGGCATGTTGGGGTCTCAAGAAATGAGATAGGCCGTCAGTACTTCAGGTGTGATCAATTTTCAGATATTGGCACCATAGCTTGTGGACTCTATGACTTTCACAAAGACCAAATAATATGCACCAATTTGTACTTATTTTTACCAAAGATATGTAGCAGTATAAATTTTGGCCAAAATTTATGAAGAAAAAATAGTAATTTGCAAAATTTTATAACGGAAACAAAAAAAACCCAATTTTTTTACAGAATTTTCAGTCTTTTTTCTCTTATAGCGCAAAAAATAAAAAACCCAACAGTGATTAAATACCACCAAAAGAAAGCTCTATTTGTGTGAAAAAAAGGACAAAAAATTCATATGGGTACAGTGTTGTATGACTGAGTAATTGTCATTCAAAATGTGAGAGCACCGAAAGCTGAAAATTGGTCTGGTTATTAAGGGGGTTTAAGTGCCCAGTGGTCAAGTGGTTAATTAACATTTTTTTTTCTCCAAAGGGGTAAGGACATCTAGTAAAATGTGAAGGGCAGACTAAGGCTACTTTCACACTGAGGCATTTTCAGGCGCTAAAGGGCTAAAAATAGCGGCTGTAAAAAAACTAAAAAACACCTCCCCTGCCTCTCCAGTGCCCCAGGACGACGTCATTTGTGACGAAACGGCGTAGAGAGGAGCGGCGTGCTGATGTCACCAACATACCGAGAGTCCGGAAGGAACGGGCTGTCTTTAGCCGGCCGGCTTTAACATACCACACGCTTTTGTTTTCATCTAATTGTAAGTGCAATTTTAATACAATAAATATTATTTTAAACTGGATTACACTATGGTGGCTTTCTTTTCTATTGGCAAATCAAATCCGGGCTATATGGAGAGGACTGGTGTATAATCCTAGTGGAGCAACACAGATTCTAGCCACTCTTAGAGACCCTGGCAGGGGAATACAGCCATCTGCTTTCACTGATCTCTGAAGGGATCAGGTGTTCCGGTAAGCGGCAGTAAACTCTAATGGTGGTGGAATTTCTGTCTATTAGACTAACAGCACTTTTTCATCTGGTGTTTTGAGTTTGGAGTCACCAACAGTGGATCAATGAGATCTTCATTCATTTATGTTATTCTGTCAGACACTTTTTTTTTGATAATTTATTTCCCATACACAGGATTCCCTTTTTTTTCTAAATAATGTCAATTATTTATTTAGTCATTTTTTCTGACAACCTGTATATATTGTTTGCTTGTATTGTCATAGATTGAGTTCTGGATAATCCTTTATCACTATAAGGATTTTTGTTTATTTTTTGCGCAGCTTTTTTAAGTTTATTTGTCTCCAGTGTAAGAGCCTGAGTGCTTTCACACTGGAGCGGTGCGCTTGCAGGACAGGAAAAAAAGTCCTGCAAGCAGCATCTTTGGGGGGTTGCCTGAGCGGAGTATACACCACTCCCAAAACTCCCCTGCCATTGAAATCAATGGGCAACACTGCCGAAGCACCTGCAAAGCACTTCGGCAGCGGTGCTTTGCGGGCGCTTTTAACCCTCTTTCGGCCGCTAGCAGGGGTTAAAAGCGCCCCGCTAGCGGACAAAAAAGCAGCTAAAACTACGCCCCCCCGTCCCAGTGTGAAAGTACCCTAAAGCTCCTCTTTTTGACAAAATATAAATATTTTAATATTTGAAATTTTATTTTTTAGGCCTGACCATATTATTATAATAGAGCAGATGTTTAAAATGATCGTGCTTTAACAAAAATGTAGACATTGTAGGTTGCCTGACTAGAAATTGGAACTCCTGACTTTAATACAATGCCTACAGATCAGTGACTCAATAATTGATAAAGTTGAAGGATGAGCTTAAGAACCAGGAAAATACCAGCTTGTAAGCATGTTTGTCAGTGTTAGATTAGGGTATTTACTGAAATGAGGGATCAGCTTAAAGGGGTTGTAAAGGTTTGTTTTTTATTTTCTAAATAGGTTCCTTTAAGCCAGTGCATTTTTGGTTCACTTACCTTTTCCTTTGATTTCCCTTCTAAATGTTTTTTTTCTTTGTCTGAAATTTTCACTTCCTGTTCCTCCTCAGTACACTTCACGCCATCATCCGAGCGGTGTTTAGTCAGCCAGAACAGCTTACTGAACAGCTTACTGAGGAGGAACAGGAAGTGAGAAATTCAGACAAAGAAAAAAAACATTTAGAAGGGAAATCAAAGCAAAAGGTAAGTGACCAACAATGCACTAGCTTAAAGGAACCTATTTAGAAAATAAAAAGCAAACCTTCACAACCCCTTTAAGGCATAATCCCGCATAGCACATACAGTATGTGAAACACTAGTAGTGAAGAATAAAAAAAACAGTAAATAATATACAACATAAAAAACATATTCAACAATATCAACTAGGTGGTGAGCTTTGACTTGTTGCTCCTCAGATTCTCTGTGTTTGAGAGTGTACTTTTGTGTCTAAATAAATATATACCTGTCCATTCTTCATCTGTGTTCCCATAAAGGGATGTGTATATACAGTATATATAGTGACAGAATGCTATGTCATGGTGGAAAATGGCAGTTACAGTGCAGTTTTGAAGGTGAGACTGCATGAAAGGATCATAAAAGTTTTAAGTACCACCATCTCACCCATACAGGGGCTTTAGAACATGTCATGAAGAAAGAAAGCAGGCTTGTTGGTTTTCTTAGGGCTTGGTAAATCCCGGTTTGGGTCCTGGAGATTGGAGACTTCAAGGCTTCAAAATATTTTTATTATATTATTATTATACAGGATTTAAATAGTGCCAACAGTTTACGCAGCGCTTTACAATGAAAAAGGGGGACAGTACAATTACAATACAGTTCAATACAGAAGGAATAGGAGGGAAGACAAAACCAGAGAAAACTCCCAGCTCAACATGTCCAACAGTATGCGTTAAAAACAGGGGTTTAGTTTTCACACATTTGCAAACGCATGCGTAAGCTGCAAGGCCTCTTCACGGCACCTGGTATTACTTGCAGTCCTAACCCTTCTGAATTTATGAGAGTCTCCACAATGGGAGCACATGTATTCTAATGGATAGATAAGGGTCAGGAGGGCCTGGAGGTAGCCCAATCCTCCTTAAAGGCACAGGAGCACATTGGATACCTAACACATAGCACAATGGTAGCAAAGGTGCCTAGTGTGTCCCCTGACCAAATATCCACCAGTAACAAAGAGATGGCCTTGCAGCTTACACATGCATTTGCAAATGTGTGCTAACTAAACCCCTGTTTTTAACACATACTGTTGGACAGGGTAATTCGGTTGGTAAGCAGATGGTGAGTTGAGCTGGGAATTTTCCCTGGTTTTGTCTTTCATGTGTTTGCCCTTCCATGTGCTCCTTGCTGTGAAGGCCAGTTTTAGGTGGGGGCAGGGGCCATCTCTTTGTTAAAGGAATAGGAGGGCCCTGCTCATGAATCTTACAATCTAATAACTTGGGAGGAATGACGTATCCAACCTTAGGTCCAAGTTGTGTGGGCAATCAGCTCCCACTGATTGTGCAGCTTTGCACAATCCCTTTCAGTTTGGGCATGACTCAGGTCTCCACCCTGCCCAGGAGTCTGTGTGACTGCAAGGGAGCAGCTAGAGGTGCATGTGTACACAGACAGTATGGCCTTGTACACACAACCAGTTTTCTCGGCAAGAAACGACAAGAAAACTGTTGGGAGAGCTTTCTTGCCGAGAAAACCGTGCGTGTGTACGAGGCTTTCAGGTTTCTCGTCAAGAAAACTGCCCAGAATCTCGACGAGAAAAAAAGAAGACCTGCTTTCTTTTTTCTCGCCGGGAGTCTAATTTTTCTCGTCGTGATTCTTGACAGACTGTATTTGGATGAGAAAACTGTTCGTGTTTATGCTTTTCCGAGTCTTCAAAAACCGCGTATGGTCAGAATCAAGTATGGGACGGGAGTGCACCTTATTGTAAAACTAGCGTTCGTAATGGAGATAGCACATTCGTCACGCTGTAACAAACTGAAAGCACGAAGACTGAAAAGCGCGAATCGTCTCTCACTAAAAACTTTTACTAAAATTTTACTAGCACGCAGTAACACGAGATTAGCAAAAGCAGCCCAAGGGGTGGCGCCATGAGAAAAGAACTTCCCCTTTATACTGCCGTTGTACGTGTTGTATGTCACCGCGCTTTAGGCCGACGAGATTTTGGATTTACAGTGTGTATGTAAGGAAAGCTTGACAAGAATCTCGTCAAGCTTGACAAGAAACCCGTCGAGAAAAACAATGTTTTTTTTGCGACGAGATTCTCGGCCGTGTGTACAAGGGATTAGAGTACTAGGAATATACCTGTGGGTAAGAGCAGCAGCACTGCAAGAGCAAACCAGGAGGCTGAGTATTTGTTGGTGGATTGTTGAAAAACCTGTACTGTATGCTGTGTGCTGCGTTTGTATATGTTAATAAAAATGGTCATGTCTGTTTTTTAATGCATATCATGTATCCAAAATGAAGGAGTTGCCTTAATGCAATGTGTGTTAATGCGTGTGCTTTAACACGGTACATATTGTGAATGGTCCCTAAAAGATAATCTTACTTTTATTTAAAGTACAATTATTCTTCCTTCCTAGCAACCACTATCCCCTATTCTAGATCTTTACATCTCTTAAGAGACAATGCCATGAAGTCTATGGGAATCTACATGCAAAATTGTGGTAGCAGCATGTAAAGATTGTGTCATATGGCCATGAGATTCAAGTATCTGGTATGAGGTTTGCCAGGAAACATAACTATCCTTTCACATGAATAAAAAGTGATGAGCGCAACTACCTACATATAAATGCTAAAATCCAAACGTGCAAAATCATGCAAATGTGTAAAATGACAATAATCCCAAAAAAAGTCCAAAAAACTTGCAAAGTGCAATAGTGCCAATCAAAATGCAATAGTTCATGTGCAAAATAATTTGTAAAGAATTCTTGTGCAAAAAATTCTTAAAGATGAATCTTCAAACATATAATCTTCTATGAGTCTTCTTATCAAAAAGATTCTCCCAAGTCTCTATGCTCTCAGAGCGCTTACCTCACTTCTGTTGGAATATCGCCTTTATTTGTATTCTGATATATCTGGCGTCTGGTACCGGCTGTCCTCCTCCTCCAGCAGCCCCCTTCCGCGTTGCAAGTGGTCATCAATGTAGATAAAAACAGGCGTTTGTATAATTTGATCACAAGGAGAAGAACGCAGTGTTGTGGAGCCAGCGCAGTACTTCCCAATGTTTCATCTACCAAGACATCATCTGGGGGTAGAAGATTATATGTTTGAAGATTCATCTTTAAGAATTTTTTGCACAAGAATTCTTTGCACATTTTTTTGCACATGAACTATGGCATTTTGATTGGCACTATTGCACCTTGCAAGTTTATTGGACATTTTTTGGGATTATTGTAATTTTATACATTTGCATGATTTTGCACGTTTGGATTTTAGCATTTATATGTAGGTAGTTGCGCTCATCACTTTTTATTCATTTTATCTTGCTGCACTTGTTTACACTTTAGATTGAGCCACAGTCTCCTATTACACATATTCATATATTGTAGTTCACGTGGTGGCGCGAGAGATTTCACATTTACATTATCCTTTCACATGAAATAAAGTTATCTTCAGGGGTGTACTAGGATTGCAAAAGACCTGGGGCACCCAGAAGAGAAGAATGAGGTTGCATGCATAGCAGGCTGTGCAAAATGATCGGTGCGGCCAAACTGCACTAATGGTGGGAGGGCCTAAAGGCACATGGTAAAACCTGAGCCTACTCATTGTATAAACAGCAGACATGCCACAGTCCTTTTACCCACAAAATAAGCTTTAATTACTGTGCTACAAGTGGAGGTCTAACAGACATGTAGAAACTTTTCATTTTAAAAATTAAAATATTCTATTACGTGTGCTGTTTTAGACACATCCTACCCTAAAGAAGAACTTCAGGAGTATATATTGTACTTAGTGTGCAGTGGTCAAGAGTATTACATATACAACATAGTGTCTATAGTGCAGGGCTCAAGAGTACATAAAACATAGGGTGAAGGGCTCAGGAGTGTGTTATGCACGGACAACTGGGCTCAGGAGTACATACCATACGCAGTGCAGGGTTCAGGAGTGCATAACACACATCAGGAGTCCATAACGTACACAGTTCAGGAGTCAAGAGTGCAAGACTCAGGCGTGCATATGCATATAGTGCAAATCGACCCAGGAGCTGGGGTCAGGAGTACATAATGCAATAAGTGCAGGGCTCAAGAGTGCGTAAAGCATCGGGGGAAGGGCTCAGGATTGTGTTATGCACTGACAACTGGGCTCAGGAGTACATACCATACACAGTGCAGGGTTCAGGAGTGCATAACACACATCAGCAGTGCATAACCTACACAGTTCAGGGGTCAGGAGTGCAAGGTTTATGCGTACATATGCATATCGACCCAGGAGCTGGGGTCAGGAGTACATAATGCAATGAGTGCAGGGCTCAGTAGTGCATAAAGCACAGAGTGCAGGGGTCAATAGTAGATATCACAAAGTGCACAGGGATCAGAAGTACATATTGCATTGACTGAGGGCATCAGAAGTGCCTAATGCACAGAGTGCAGAGGTCAGGCGTGGGTATCGCAGAGAGTTCAGGGGTCAGGAATGGGTATCTGTCACGTACCTTGGTGGAGGCTAAAGTAACAATAGGGCTCCCTCTGCGGCTCTGATCCAGACACACTTGAATGTGGGAACAGGATAGCACACGTGCCAGGAACCTGGATCTCAGATAATTAGTAGAGGTTTTATGCAGAGATGGTGGTACAAGCAGGTAGGAGAAGACCTCATGGTCAGCAATGGTAAGTAGCCATGCACTGATAGTGTGGAAGTGCAGGATAGGACCCAGAAGGCAGATCTGGTAGGTAGAATAACAAGGTTCTGGTGTGAGCAGGCAGAGAGACCTAGTCTCAAAGCTAGGACCAGAAGTCAGGCGACTGGAAGACAAAAGGTAGGAGCCAGGCCAGGATTATACATGAATAGGCAGTAGTAACAGAAGCAAGGACTGGAGACAAGCCGGGTCAAAAAGGGAGAGAAAGCAGAAGCAAGGTCAAGCAGCAAGCTGGGGTCACAATCAAAAGGGAGTCAGAAAGATATCCAGGTCAGAGAGATATCCAGGGAAAAGCTGAGTCAGTAACAGGTAGTCAAGCAGCAGGGTAACCAGAAAGCACAGTCACAAGGTTTACAGGGAGCTTAAGAACATCCAGTGATTAGCACACATCAGGGCCTTCTTTAGATAAGCAGCTTGGTGCCATTCCCTAGATCGGACATGCTCAGGCATACGCCAATGTGGGCTGGCACTCACAGTTGTGCCAAAGTCTCAGTGCACTCTGGTTACTGGCCAGAGTCAATATGTGTGCTGGCGCATCTGCATGAGCATTAGCTGCACGAGTATTGGTTTCCTGAAAGTATCGCAGAGGATGCAAGGGTCTGGAGATCATATTGATCAAAGTGCAGTGGTTAGAAGTACATGATGCACATTTAAATATTCCCAGTACAAATCCCCCAAGCCCATATTTCCCATATTGTAAATCTCCTCCAGTACAGATTTGCACCCACAGCCTCTAACCCCCCTTCCAGCCAACCCCCTCAGCACACCCCCCCCAGTACAGACCACCCCTTGCCAGCCCACTCCACAGTACAGACCCCCAGTATAGATTCCTTCCCTACAACTGAGAACCCTCCAGTACACATCCTAAACTCGCCAGTCAGTAGGAGTGCTTCCTTTGGCTGTGCCATGTGACTGGAGTCAAGGAGGAGCATTTCCCTTTAAGCTGCTGCTGTCAGACGGGCAGAAATGTCTCTGCAGTACAAATACCATAGGCACTGCAGTACAATAAAACACAAAAATTTTCAGGCTTTGCAAAAGATGTGGGGAGATGCCCCTGTTATCTTTTAAATGCATTTTTAAACACAACCAGTATAAGCGTTTGAATATGCCTCTATTTTAGTATCCTGTAACCCAAGATTCAGATTGGATGGCAGCATGCTGAGCCAGTCAGGATTTTGATGCTTTGCTCATTGCTCCCAGTCTTAAACTGTAAACATGTTTACAAGAGGAGAGCATACAAAGGAGTCCCAGGCTAGGGGTGGGCCTTTGACCAAGCTGTGTTGCTTAACGGCAGTAAAAAACATAAGTGAGGTCACTGACCTGGCTATTATGTTTGGCAACGGTGCCATAATCACAAAACCAACTGAGCAGATTTATACATGGTTTGAAAGTTAAAACATTTCACATATGTGTATTTTGGTTTGGGAGTTTTGTCTTATTTTGCCATATCTAACATTTCTTCTTTTAAAGGATTTTTATCAGAGGCCATGATGGCACACTGCTGGAAATTTCAGCAATCATAATCCCAAGACAATAGTAAAAGCTTTATTTTTTAGCCGATGGTTTTCTTAAATATTTATTTCAACTGCTGCTTGTTTGTAAGGTTTTAATACTTGTTATACTTTCAATAAATCACGTTTTGTACTTCATCTGATCTTTTCGGGTTGCTATAAAACAGATTGTTTTTAATGGCTGCTCTAGCAATGAAAAATATCTGTGTTAGGTGGAGAAAAAAAACAAATTGATGCTTTTTCAATTCCATTTAATGGCATAAGAATCTTCGCAGCCTGCTGTGAAAAATATTCTCTTAATGATAGGCCTGTGGCACAACTTAAAGAGTCATCAAGAAATAAATGCTCTGCTGTCTGTTTGGCAGCTTGGTGTCCCTTAATTGAAGTATTATAAGAATCTGTGCAGAGGAATCGCCTCCGGGGTTTTGTAACTAAATAGCATGGACACTTCTGATGAGACATGCAGATGAAGACGTGTCAATTTCCTCCAATTTTTCACTCATACTGAGAACTGATTAATTTTACTCTCATCCCTGCTAGCAAGAATACAGTAATTTATTGCTGCTGGATAATGTCAACAGTATATAGGCAGTGAAATTCTGACCAGATTTATGTTCTGGTGGGTCGAATATTGGCATCAACAAGGTGGAGCTTGGGGATTTGATCAGAACATTTAGTAGACAGGGATTTTACCAACTCAGGTATGTGAATGAAGTAATGCACAACATTAAATGTAAAGTTTTTTTCTGGATTCAATGTCTTTGGGCATCTTGATTGACCAGTCCTGTGATGATGTAATTCCTATGCATGCTCAAAGCAGTTACCTGAACCATTAAAAAAATGTTGCTCTGCTAAACATAGATATTGAATAAACAAGTGTCCGTAAATTATGAACACCTAGTGCTGTTCTAAACAGTGCAGATGCATTCCTTGATGAGTTTAATTGATGTGCGTTTTGATCACCCAAGTGCACCTCCACCGATATTGATATAAAATGCCTTCTTACCAGAAGTCTAGACTCCAAATTATAAGAGTCTAGATAGACCGTGATATGCAAGTATAGAAGATTCAATCAGCTTTCTCTATAATATTGCAGGTGGTGGTACTGTCATGGCTGATGGTAAAGTTTACTCCATAGTAGGGCCCATGAAGTGTAAAACTGCTTGACAGTTTATTAAAAGAAATCAGTGCTAAACATTACAGAAATCCAGTATAAAACGAGCATTAATAGATCCAAGACATCGAAGAAGTCGATCAACCAGTATACAGGATTGCCATGCAGGGTACCTCACAAAAATGGACTCCACCCGACGGTATACAGCGATACAAACCCAACAGGTGTCCTAATCCCTCTCCACTCAATTCAAAACTGAAAAAAAGTTTGCCTTTAGTTATGCTTTATTTTACAGAAAACTGGCAAAAGTTGCAAATATACAGAACATAACAATTGTCTCTTTGGTTAGTTTCTACTATAATATCAAATGACCTGTATAAAAAATCCAGTTACACCATAGACTAATCTGCCTTTTGTGTGGCTATTGTGTAACCCACCTAATCTTAATGCTCTTCTTCCCGAACATGCAATTCCTGCAAATGTTGCCATACATGTCTATGGCCAAATTTCTAACTGTCCAAGTCAAAGTTTTCTTGGGAGGCCTAGTTTTACTAGCATATGATCGTTTGATCCTGAATAAACTTTTTTGGGGAATCCTTTTTTCATCAAAAGATTTGGAATATTTAATGCATGTCACTCATGTCATCTACCATGATAAGCAATGTGCCAAAAAGAACTTCTTGCCACTAAAAATCAAACCAAAAAGCACTTTCCTACAGCACTTCCATTAGTATGCAATAACCCAAAACAACAAATCAGATATTGCATGATATAATCGAATACAGCCTTGTTCAAGATGGAGTAAGTAAAAGTCTTCATATAATCATCATTTCTTGTGGCCTTGCTTCAAAGAAGTATTGTATGTTTGGGTGAGTGCGTCATGGGTTAGGGGCTGCTCCATCGCTGAATACTATACAAAGATGCATCTCCCACAGGACTTTATGGCAGTCAAAAAGTTATTGCAACCACTTTTTTAAAAGAGAAAAAGTTTATTTAAACTAAAAGGTGAAAATGTCATCTTTACATAAAATAATCTGATCTTAGGTTGTGCAGCATCATCTACTGTTCTCCCATTGGGAGTAACAAATGCATACAACATACATATATAAATGAATGAATTATTTGCCACCAATTAGTCAAACCTGGAGGAAAAAGTAACATACACCATACACAGGTAAGTAATTAGTTGTCACCGGTTGTTACCGACACGTTTCAATTGTAGACAATCTTCTTCAGGGCATGTCAGGTGGAACTTTCAAATCTTAAAATCAATTTTGGCAAATCCGAAGCGATAGGGATTGGTCTACCACAGCTGCTTCTTTCATGACTCCAGGCGAGTTTAAAATCAAAATGGAACAACTCTGTGCTGACATATATTTAGGAACACTCATTCCCTCCAAAATATCACAAATATTTGAATTAAACTTCCCTCTGCTCCTGCAAAAAGTCAGAGCTTTCCTGAACAAATGGACTACAGGGCTCCATTCTTGGTTTGTCCGTTGCAATATTCTCAAAATGTGTATCCTCCCTAAATTCCTGTATCTTCTACAAGCCCTACCGATTTATATCCCCTCCAACTATTTCAAACAGATTCAGGCAGTGTTTTTAGAATTTGTATGGGTTCACAAACGACCACGCCTGAACTCGTCCTACCAAAACAATATGGGGGATTGGCGGTTCCAGACATACGAAAATATTGATTGGAATAGACACCGAGACATCAAACTATGGGCTCAACTGGAACATGCTCAAAGTGTCATATCTCTCTGTAGAGCACCCTGGTGTTACAACTCATTGCCCAGAAATGTGAAAAGCCATCCCCTTATTGGTCAGACCATATGGCTTTGCTCAAGTTTGTTTACTAAAGCATCTCTCTCCTCCCCAAATTTGCCTCTCTTCCCGATACTGTGAAATCCACTTTTTACCCCGTGATACCAGGATACACCCTTTTCAAAATCTGATGTACTCTGGTTGTTCATAGGCCTCTCATTTCTTAATTAATAGGCGTTGGCCATCGATCTCTGATCTTACAAATCTCTCAGGTTCCTTCCGACTAAATTTTTGGAGGGCTCTTCAACTTAATCACTTTTTCGGATCCTCCAACCCCCAGGCAATTTCTGCAGACCTCTTACAACTCTAAAAGAATACTGCTCATAGAAGAGCGTGATGCCGCATACACATTCAATCATTTCAAACCTATTGATCACACCCCCAGAGCCTTACCTACTACGCTGCCTCAGTAACTGGGAACGAGACCTTAATCGCACATTCAGCCCCCACCAACAGCAACATATACTCTGATTTACATATAAATCCTTAAATGTAACATATAAACATTACAGCTGTGTAGTCTTCTCCTTTAAACACAAGCCAGTTTTGGCATCTATCATATTTCTATCATCACAGGTTCACAGTATAATCTAGAGAAAGTTAGACAAAGTATGGTAAATAAATGAATGTGATTTTTAAGATTCTAATTAATATACCTATGACAACCAGTATGGAAAATATCAATCGCTTATTATTTTTAACGCTTATTAAAATTACATCTGATTTAAATATAGTTTATGCGATGCCAAAATACAAAAAATAAATACAAAGATATTAAAATTACAGCTTTCTACTAGAGTTGAGCGGGTAGCTGGATATTCGGGTCCGGCGGGTTCGGCCGAACTTCGGAAAAAAGTTCGGATTCGGGACCGAACTTTAACCCGAACCCGGACCCGGACCCCATTGAAGTCAATGGGGACCCGGACTTCTGACGACTAAAAAGGCTCTAAAAAAGTAATGGAAAGGGCTAGAGGGCTGCAAATGGCAGCAAAATGTTGTTAAGAACATGGCAAGTGCTCTGCAAACAAATGTGGATAGGAAATAACTTAAAAGAACATAAAAAAAATTTAAAAATAAAAAAATATGCTGGAGGCCCCCTTTTCAGCAGAAGAGGTACAGGAAGTCATTAAGAACCTCAGAAACTCAACGGCACGATGCCACACATATGGTGGGAATGCCCCAGAATACGCCCTTTATGGAATAAAGTATTTAATTTAATGGATAAGCTAGTGGGAAAATAAAATACTTTGAAATAAAAATGTAGCGGGGTGCTAAATTTAAGGAAAGTGTTTGAGTGGTAAATAGGCTCAAATACCCTAATTCTGTAGGATTCATGGACCATTTTGTCCTCGGGGGACAGTATTGGTGTGCAGTTCCCTGCGGCCTACAGGTGGCGCCTTTTGTGTCCCCTCTTGGCAGTAGTACAGCGGGGCGGGGAACCTGCTGTGCATGCCGGGAGAGCATATAAAAGGGGCAGACCTTTGGCCTGGGGGCTGATGTCCAGTGGGGTCCGCGCCCAGGTGCCTTCGGCCTGGGTGCATGTGTTCCTGTTCCATCTCGGGCACCTTTAGCCCGGGGTGAGGTACTATCCTGGAGTTCTTGCTGCCCTGGGTATGGAGGCCTAGGGGCGGGAGTAAAGCCTGGAGTCCAGAGCCGCCTCGTGTAGGGGACCCTGTTCCAGGGAAGGGAGGATCATTCTGATGGACCGATGCGGGAGTCACGGTGAAGGAATGGTCTGTTGACTCCCTGGAGAGATGTCTTCCCCTTGATATGGGCTAGGTTCGTAGAAGGAGAAGCTCAAGGTCACCTTGACTGTATCAGAGGCCTTATTCAACCGGCCCGTGGCAGGGGCCTTATACACCCTGGTCTGTGGCTGAGACCAAAGTTCTCCAGGCCCGTGGCAGGGGCCTTGTACACCCGGTCTGTGGCAGAGACCAACCTCAATGTCTGTGGCAGAGACCGTGCGCCAAAAACTGTTTGAGAAACCTAAGCAGTGAAGTGAATGTGCTACGTTTGTGCCTGGACCTCCTCCACACCTTAAGCTGTCCTGTTTCTTTGCTCTAACCTTTTCTATCTGAGTACAGTTTATTTTGCCATGAGAGAATAAGAGTTGGAGTTTCAGCTGGTGTGGACATTGACTTTACTGGCAATTAAAGGACTTGCCTCTACCTACAGTAGAGGTGAGAATCATCCTCTGGAGGAGTTTTGACTCCGGCTGTGGACACGGCCCGTCAAGTACACCGCTCAACCTCTTTATATAGGAGGATACGGGCTGGTAGTGCGGTGTGCCTTTCTCCCTCCTGCGAAGAGCCAACAACATAAAGGCAGGTAAGGGGGAAAGGTTCTGTGCGCTACAAAAAAATAAAATAAAAATTTTAATCTTGGCCTAGCAGGACGAGGTCCATATGGAGTAGGAGGTTGAGGTGGCGGTGGATGTGGCTGTGTAGGTGGAAGCGGCGGTGGAGGAGGACGAGGTAGCCAACACTGGTTCAAAAATACAACAATGGCTGGGTAAGGCCGGTGATGTGTCGAATTCTGTCCCCTGTCGAATAGTGTCCGCCCTGTACTGCGCTTGCTGAGTATGTAGGACAAGGGGATTTCAAAAATCTCCCAAGACTAACGGCGACTGCGTGTTGAGTTCAGGTGAAGGCCACACCATCCGTGGTTCAAGCCGAGCCAAGCAAGGCCGCGATCGAAGCGAGCCCGTGAGGGGCCCTGTTACTATGTGCTACCGTATGTCCTCTTGGATGGTGGGGCTTGAACCTGCACTCACAGCGCAGGCGCCGTTCATCTTCGGAGATTTTGTGAATCTCCTTGTCCTCTGTACTGCGCAAGCGCTGCGCCTGCGCAGTACGGGCCAGGCACAATCCGATGGCCGGACAGTTTTTGTCACAACACCGGTATACATGTCTATTCTGCACAAGGTACGGACAAGTCCTGTGGGATCCATGCCTGGTTCATTTTAATGAACGTGAGCTTGTCCACATTGGCTCTGGACAGGCGGCTGCGCTTGTCTGTGATAACGCCCCCTGCCGTGCTAAATACACGTTCAGATAATACACTGGCTGCAGGGCAGGCCAGCACCTCCAAGGCATAAACGGCAAGCTCAGGCCATGTGCCCAATTTGGAGACCCAGAAGTTAAAGGGGGCAGACCCGTCATCCAGTACGTGTAGGCCTGTGGACACATACTGCTCAACCATGTTGGTGAAATGCTGCCTCCTGCTAAGACGTTCCATCTCAGCTGGTGGTGCTGGTTGTTGTGGCGTGCTGACAAAGCTTTTCCACATTTCGGCCATGCTAACCCTGCCTTCTGAGGTGCTGCCGGTGCCCCGGCTGCGTTGGCGACCTCTTCCTTCTCCTCTGCCTTCGCCTTGTGCTTCCACCGTACGCCCGCTGTCAGGTGGGAATGCCACCAGCAGCGCGTCTACCAGCGTGCGCTTGTACTCGCGCATCTTACGATCCCGCTCCAGTGAGGGAATTAAGGACGGTACGTTGTCCTTGTAACGGGGATCCAGCAGGGTGGCCACCCAGTAATCAGCACCAGTTAAAATGTGGGCAACTCGGCTGTCGTTGCGGAAACACTGCAGCATGCAATCGCTCATGTGTGCCAGGCTGCCCAGAGGCAAAGAAAAGCTGTCCTCTGTGGGAGGTGTATCGTCTGTGTCCTCTGTATCCCCCCAGCCACGCACCAGTAATGGCCACGAGCTGGTCTGAGTGCCACCCTGCTGTGAACATGGCTCCTCCTCCTCCTCCTCCTCCTCCTCCATCTCCTCCTCCACCTCGTCATCCTCCAGAACTGTGCCCTTTCTGCCGGACAATTGTGTACCTGGCGTTTGTTGGTGCAGGAACCCACCCTCGTAGCCACTTGTGAAAGACTGCCCTGAAAGCCTTTGAAATGATCCCGCTTCCTCCTCCTCCTCCTCATCCTCCTGTGCCACATCCTCTTCCATCATCGCACGAAGCGTTTTTTCAAGGAGGCATAGAACTGGGATAGTAACGCGTCATTGGCACTGGCCATGTTGGTGGAGTACTCGAAACAGCGCAACAAGGCACACAGGTCTCGCATGGAGGCCCAGTTATTGGTGGTGAAGTGGTGCTGTTCCGCAGAGCGACTCACGCGTGATTGCTGCAGCTGAAACTCCACTATTGCCTGCTGCTGCTCGCACAGTCTGGCCAGCATGTGCAAGGTGGAGTTCCACCTTGTGGGCACGTCACATATGAGGCGGTGAGCGGGAAGGCCGAAGTTACGCTGCAGCGCTGACAGGCGAGCAGCAGCAGGGTGAGAACGCCGAAAGTGCGCACAGACAGCCCGCACTTTCTGCAGCAGCTCTGGCATATTGGGGTAATTTTTAAGGAACCTCTGGACCACCAAGTTCAGCACATGCGCCAGGCAAGGGATGTGCGTCAAACCGGCTAGACCCAGAGCTGCTACGAGATTTCGCCCATTATCGCACACCACCAGGCCGGGCTTGAGGCTCACTGACAGCAACCACTCATCGGTCTGTTGTTCCATGTCCCTCCACAACTCCTGCGCGGTGTGGGGATTTTCCCCCAAACAGGAAAGTTTTAAAACTGCCTGCTGTCGTTTACCCCTGGCTGTGCTGAAGTTGGTGGTGAAGGTGTTACGCTGAATGGATGAGGAGGCGGTAGAGGATGAGGAAGCGGAGAAGGAGGAGTTAGCAACAGGAGGCAAACTGAAGCGCCCTGCAATCCTCGGTGGTGGAAGGACATGCGCCAAACCGCTATCTGCCTCAGGCCCAGCCGCCACTGCATTTACCCAGTGTGCTGTTAGGGAGATATAACGTCCCTGACCGTGCTTACTGGTCCACGCATCCGTAGTTAGGTGGACCTTGCCACAGATGGCGTTGCGCAGTGCACACCTGATTTTGTCCCCCACCTGGTTGTGCAGGGAAGGGATGGCTCGCCTGGAAAAGTAGTGGCGGCTGGGCACGACGTACTGCGGGACAGCCAATGCCATCAGGCTTTTAAAACTCTGCGTCTCCACCAGACGGAATGACAGCATTTCAAAGGCCAGGAATTTTGAAATGCTGGCATTCAGGGCCAGGGATCGCGGGTGGCTAGGGGGGTACTTCCTCTTCCGCTCCAATGTTTGGGAGATAGAGAGCTGAACGCTTCCATGGGACATTGTGGAGATGGTTGGTGACCCAGGTGGTAGTGTTGCTGGCAGATCCTCTGTTTGCGGGGTGACAGGTGCCACTGTCACTACAGAGGTGGATGAAGAGGCCGAGACTGCAGCAGAAGAGGAAGCAGGAGGAGCCAGAGACCTTTCTTGGTTTTTGAGGTGTCTACTCCACTGCAGCTCGTGCTTTGCACTTAGATGCCTGGTCATGCAGCTTGTGCTCAGGTTGAGAACGTTTATGCCTCGCTTCAGGCTCTGATTGCACAGCGTGCAAACCACTCGTGTCTTGTCATCAACACACTGTGTGAAGAACTGCCACGCTAGGGAAGTCCTTGGACCTGGCTTTGGTGTGCTCGGTCCCTTGCTGCGTTGGGCAGTAGTAGATGTACTGTCTAGGGGACGAATGCTCCGTTTTTGCACCCTGCTCCCACTTCTGCTGTGCTGGTGGCTCTGTGCGACCACCGCCTCTTCCTCCGAACTACACTGGTCACCTGCATAACGTTGATTCCATGTGGGGTCGAGGACCTCATCGTCCTCCACATCATCTTCCACCCAGTCTTCACCCCTGCCCTCCATGTCTGTCTGCACAATTGCGAAAGCAGCAGCAGTTGGCACCTGTGTTTCGTCATCATCCGAGACGTGCTGCGATGGTCCTCCCATGTACCCATCATGAAACATAAGTGGTTGGGCATCGGTGCACTCAATCTCTTCCACTTCTGGGGCAGGGCTAGGTGGATGGCCCTGGGAAACCCTGCTAACAGAGTCATCGAAAAGCAGAAGAGACTGCTGCATGATTTGGGGCTCAGACTGCTTGGCTGATTTGCAAGGGGGTGAGGTGAAAGACTGATGGACATGGGCTTCAGGTGCCAACTCTGATCTTTCATCAGAAGAGTGGGTGGGAGACAATGTGAAGGAACCCGAGGCACTGTCAGCAACCCAATCTACTATCGCCTGTACTTGTCCTGGCCTAAACATTGGTACAGCCTCATTAGGCGCGACAAAATACCGCCGCAGGCTCGGTCGCCTACTCGCACCTGAGGAAGGTGTTTCACTTGTGCGTATAGCTGGCACAGATCCACCACGTCCTCTCCCTGCAACAGGAGCTCCACCAGCAGCACCACGACCGGGGCCACCACGTCCCTTTGACCTTCCCCTCATATTTTCCAAATTTAGGATCTTGCCCTAAATGGCGTTTTTTGGAAGACCACAACACACCCACAGTACGTAATGGCTGAAACGCACAGCTACAGAACTGCAGAAAATGCTATTCAAAAAAAAAAAGGTTGTTTTTTTTAGTATAGCACAGTACAAGGAAAATATATAGAAATTGTTTATTTCACACACCTCCAGATGTGTATTTCACACTGCAAAATATTTTCTGTGGCCCTAAATGGCGTTTTTTGCCAGACCACAACACACCCACAGCACGTAACCGCTGAATCGCACAGCTACAGAAAATGCTATTAAAAAAAAAGGTTGTTTTTTTTAGTATAGCACTGTACAAGAAGAATATATAGAAATTGTTTATTTTACACACCTCCAGATGTGTATTTCACACTGCAAAATATTTTCTGTGGCCCTAAATGGTGTTTTTTGCCAGACCACAACACACCCACAGCACGTAACCGCTGAATCGCACAGCTACAGAAAATGCTATTCAAAAAAAAGGTTGTTTTTTTTAGTATAGCACTGTACAAGAAGAATATATAGAAATTGTTTATTTTACACACCTCCAGATGTGTATTTCACACTGCAAAATATTTTCTGTGGCCCTAAATGGCGTTTTTTGGAAGAGCACAACACACCCACAGTATTTAACCACTGAATCGCACAGCTATAGAAGTGCAGAGAATGCTATTCAAAAAAAATGTTTTTTTTTTTAGTATAGCACTGTACAATATATAGAAATTGTTTATTTTACACACCTCCACATGTGTATTTCACACTGCAATTTATTTTCTGTGGCCCTAAATGGCGTTTTTTTGAAGAGCACAACAACCCCAACAGTATATAACCGCTGAATCGCACAGCTGCAGAGGCCAGAGAATGCTATTCAAAAATAATGTTGTTTTTTCACACACCTCCAGATGTGTATTTCACACTGCAAAATATTTTCTGTGGCCCTAAATGGCGTTTTTTGCAAGAGCACAACAACCCCAACAGTATATAACCGCTGAATCGCACAGCTGCAGAGGCCAGAGAATGCTTTTTAAAAATAATGTTGTTTTTTCACACACCTCCAGATGCGTATTTCACACTGCAAAATATTTTCTGTGGCCCTAAATGGCGTTTTTTGGAAGAGCACAACACAACCACAGTATTTAACCACTGAATCGCACAGCTATAGAAGTGCAGAGAATGCTATTCAAAAAAAATGTTGTTTTTTTTAGTATAGCACTGTACAATATATAGAAATTGTTTATTTTACACACCTCCACATGTGTATTTCACACTGCAATTTATTTTCTGTGGCCCTAAATGGCGTTTTTTGGAAGAGCACAACAACCCCAACAGTATATAACCGCTGAATCGCACAGCTGCAGAGGCCAGAGAATGCTATTCAAAAATAATGTTGTTTTTTCACACACCTCCAGATGTGTATTTCACACTGCAAAATATTTTCTGTGGCCCTAAATGGCGTTTTTTGCAAGAGCACAACACAACCACAGTATTTAACCACTGAATCGCACAGCTATAGAAGTGCAGAGAATGCTATTCAAAAAAAAATGTTGTTTTTTTAGTATAGCACTGTACAATATATAGAAATTGTTTATTTTACACACCTCCACATGTGTATTTCACACTGCAATTTATTTTCTGTGGCCCTAAATGGCGTTTTTTTGAAGAGCACAACAACCCCAACAGTATATAACCGCTGAATCGCACAGCTGCAGAGGCCAGAGAATGCTATTCAAAAATAATGTTGTTTTTTCACACACCTCCAGATGTGTATTTCACACTGCAAAATATTTTCTGTGGCCCTAAATGGCGTTTTTTGCAAGAGCACAACAACCCCAACAGTATATAACCGCTGAATCGCACAGCTGCAGAGGCCAGAGAATGCTATTCAAAAATAATGTTGTTTTTTCAAACACCTCCAGATGTGTATTTCACACTGCAAAATATTTTCTGTGGCCCTAAATGGCGTTTTTTGCAAGAGCACAACAACCCCAACAGTATATAACCGCTGAATCGCACAGCTGCAGAGGCCAGAGAATGCTTTTTAAAAATAATGTTGTTTTTTCACACACCTCCAGATGTGTATTTCACACTGCAAAATATTTTCTGTGGCCCTAAATGGCGTTTTTTGGAAGAGCACAACACAACCACAGTATTTAACCACTGAATCGCACAGCTATAGAAGTGCAGAGAATGCTATTCAAAAAAATGTTGTTTTTTTTAGTATAGCACTGTACAATATATAGAAATTGTTTATTTTACACACCTCCACATGTGTATTTCACACTGCAATTTATTTTCTGTGGCCCTAAATGGCGTTTTTTTGAAGAGCACAACAACCCCAACAGTATATAACCGCTGAATCGCACAGCTGCAGAGGCCAGAGAATGCTATTCAAAAATAATGTTGTTTTTTCACACACCTCCAGATGTGTATTTCACACTGCAAAATATTTTCTGTGGCCCTAAATGGCGTTTTTCGGAAGAGCACAACAACCCCAACAGTATATAACCGCTGAATCGCACAGCTGCAGAGGCCAGAGAATGCTATTCAAAAATAATGTTGTTTTTTCACACACCTCCAGATGTGTATTTCACACTGCAAAATATTTTCTGTGGCCCTAAATGGCGTTTTTTGCAAGAGCACAACAACCCCAACAGTATATAACCGCTGAATCGCACAGCTGCAGAGGCCAGAGAATGCTTTTTAAAAATAATGTTGTTTTTTCACACACCTCCAGATGTGTATTTCACACTGCAAAATATTTTCTGTGGCCCTAAATGGCGTTTTTTGGAAGAGCACAACACAACCACAGTATTTAACCACTGAATCGCACAGCTATAGAAGTGCAGAGAATGCTATTCAAAAAAAATGTTGTTTTTTTTAGTATAGCACTGTACAATATATAGAAATTTTTTATTTTACACACCTCCACATGTGTATTTCACACTGCAATTTATTTTCTGTGGCCCTAAATGGCGTTTTTTTGAAGAGCACAACAACCCCAACAGTATATAACCGCTGAATCGCACAGCTGCAGAGGCCAGAGAATGCTATTCAAAAATAATGTTGTTTTTTCACACACCTCCAGATGTGTATTTCACACTGCAAAATATTTTCTGTGGCCCTAAATGGCGTTTTTTGCAAGAGCACAACAACCCCAACAGTATATAACCGCTGAATCGCACAGCTGCAGAGGCCAGAGAATGCTTTTTAAAAATAATGTTGTTTTTTCACACACCTCCAGATGTGTATTTCACACTGCAAAATATTTTCTGTGGCCCTAAATGGCGTTTTTTGGAAGAGCACAACACAACCACAGTATTTAACCACTGAATCGCACAGCTATAGAAGTGCAGAGAATGCTATTCAAAAAAAATGTTGTTTTTTTTAGTATAGCACTGTACAATATATAGAAATTGTTTATTTTACACACCTCCACATGTGTATTTCACACTGCAATTTATTTTCTGTGGCCCTAAATGGCGTTTTTTGGAAGAGCACAACAACCCCAACAGTATATAACCGCTGAATCGCACAGCTGCAGAGGCCAGAGAATGCTATTCAAAAATAATGTTGTTTTTTCACACACCTCCAGATGTGTATTTCACACTGCAAAATATTTTCTGTGGCCCTAAATGGCGTTTTTTGGAAGAGCACAACACACCCACAGTATATAACCGCTGAATCGCACAGCTGCAGAGAATGCTATTCAAAAAAAAGTTTTTTTTTTTTTTTTAGTATAGCATAGTACAAGAAAAATATATAGAAATTGGTTATTTCACACAACTAGAGATATACACTGCAAAATATTTTTTTTGCCCAAAAATAGGTCTTTTTTGCGCACAACAAAGTGCCTTTTTTTTTTTTTTTTTTTTGCAACAGCACAATAAAGTGCCTTTTTTTTTTTGGGGGCCCAAAAATTGGTCTTTTTAGCAAAAGCACAATAAAGTGCCTTTTTTTTTTTTTTTTTTTTCTGCCCGAAATGGGTCTTTTAGCAAGAGCACAATACAGCCACAGTATGGAATAGGTGTATCACTCAACGTAATGCAGTGCTGGTGCACTGAGCTTGCAACACAAACAGATAAACCTATGCAGATCGCTGAGCTATTATATCTCTCAATCTGGACTCCTATCTAAATCTCTCTCCCTGAAAGCACAAACAGGATCCTGCCCCTACACTACACTACACTGTCTCTCTATCTTTTATATCAGTAGATTGCAGAATCAGGACTAACTCCTATCATATAATTCTCTCCCTCACAGCAACAGCAGCCAGGATCCTTTCCCTACACTGTCTAAAAGCAGAGTGACGATCTGTGCTGTGTGCCTCTTGCTTATATAGAAGCTGGTCACATGCTGGGTCACATGTTGCACTGACCAATCACAGCCATGCCATTAGTAGGCATGGCTATGATGGCTTCTAAGGGCACACCAGCTAATCAAATGGTGATTGGCTGGCCCCTGAAGCATTTCTAACTGCGCCATTAAATTCCCGAATCCGGACCCGAACCCGGACTTTAGCGCAAAATCCGGGTCCGGGTCCGGGGTCGGGAAAACGCCAAAATTCGGTACGGACCCGAACTTTACAGTTCGGGTCCGCTCAACACTACTTTCTACCTGTGTAGACTCTCCCCATTTACCTACTACCCAGTACATTTATTAATATTTTTCAATTTATCAATCCAGGAGATAATTGCCACTGATGATGGGGGAGTAGTCAACAGGGGGACATAGGGCTGTTCTCATATGCTGTCACCGTATATAGTGGAATGAAGTCCGGGAAATCTTATTTCCCTGATCTGAAGAAACAAAAGTTTGAAACACTCAGAGAAAATACTATACCTGTGTCACCAGTGGAAACTATCTTCTGGATTGATTGAGTGAAAAATATGAATGAATACAGTGTGTCAGGTCACCTGAAGACAGATGCACACCTTTGGGGTCAGGAGTGCACCGCTAAGGTAGTGAAGCCCATAGCGGACTGCTGCGGATGGAACACTGGGTGATTAAGGAAGGCAGGTCCACTGGAGCACTAACAGGGATCCCACAGGGAGCTAGAGCCTAAGATTCCCCAGGGCGCGGAGTCTAAGATCCAGCAGGTGTTCACCAGAGCCTCTAGTGGTGAAGATGGACTGGGCTGCAACTGGATCCAGGTCGCGGCCCCCAGAGTCCCCCAGCTCACGCTCACAGTAGGCTATATAGGATAGAGGGGAAGCAGCAGCTCAGGATACAAGAGATAGTGAGGGGTTAAGCCAAACGTCGGGGCGACTAGCAGACAAGGATAAACAAAGGACAAGCCAAAGGTCAAGGTCACAAGCAGACAGGGATAGTCGAGAACAAGTCAAAATCGGTAAAACAGAGATAGACATAGCACACGGCAAGCAGGAACCCAAACACACAATAGCTTAACAAACAACGTTAATCAGCACGGCTGGCTTGCAGTACACAGGTTAATATAGTGTTCCATGATAGGGCCTGGGGTGGAGCCATGCTTGGAGGAGAGATTATTTAAGCAGCCAGGTGAGAGTGGCTGGCCTCTAAGGTGAACACATGGATAAGGGGTAAGCTGAGAGACAAACATTACTGCATAACCATGACACAGTGGGAGCTAATTGGGTCTACTTTAAGTCTACTAAGAAAGGAGCTGATATTTCTTTCTTATTTTGTTATGGTATAAACTATATTTTATATTAGATGTAATTTTTAGAAGGTTTTATGTACTGGATTTTATGGGTATGTGTCTTTAGGATCATAAAAGTCCTAATAATTGATGTACAATACTTTGTTTACCTGTTAATATTGGAGCCTAGTTTTTTTCCCGATCAGCTGAATTTTTGTTAATTTAGAGAAAGTTAGAAACTAAAATTTAGTGCTAAAAGTGTTAGCACTTAAAGAGAAAGCATTGGTGGATCAGTGACTAAAGATGATATATTAGACCAAATTATATGTCGGCAAATGCTGCAATAATACAACATCCAGGGGAAAAGAATATTCTGTATGTACAAACTTTAATTGAGAGGTGTTAGAGTCCATTAAAAAGAAGGCAGACTGGACAAAGCTCTAATGACTGCGGAAACATTTTGATTATATTCTAGAAGAAAGAGCTGGGAGGTGGATTGGCCAGTGAGAAGATGGCAACAGTTGCGAGTTCTGGCACACAGACACATAAAATGTGGACGCTTACTGAGAAGGAAGCAGCAAAATACAACTGTGGTTTGTAAGTGCAATGAAACATAAGTAAGGCATCTATTATGATGCCCACTCACCGGTCATGAGGAACAGGATTAATTATTGTATAATTGACCGCAATAGGAAAAGGTTTCAATGGAAATAAATACATGCTTCTATATTGTATTTAAAGATATGTCTATTACTGGTAATAGTGGTTACAAAAGTTCTTGTATTCTTGCTCAACACTTTAGCCATTCTCCATAAAGAGCTCTGATAATCCCTATTTGCATTTAAAAACTTACTGCGAAAGAGTATCTTGGGTTTGTCTGCAAACAAGTACAAATAAGTAACAAAAGTTTTAAAATGGTATTTTTATTTACTGGTTTATTGCTATTCAATCCCTAGCAATCTTTTACTTGTTTGCTGTATTTAAATCAATGTATGTAAACTCTAACAATTAACTTCTCCAATTTGCTCACTTTGGGTTAAATATATAATTGAAAGTATTTTGTTATATCTGATCAATAAGTGCAACAAATACCTATTGATCGTGTCATTCATTCAGACTTGTCCAGTTTCCTGTGCACACTTCCTGTGTTTTTTTCAAGGAATACTCTCAGTTATTATCATACACTACGGAAAAATGAGCCCCTATCCTTTGGAGATTATGATAATAGGTGGGATTCAGTAGTTTAACAACAGACAACCAGGCAGGGCTGACACCAAGTCTTGCAAATTCAGTCCACAAAAAGGCACGTGTTGTCACTTCACAAGAGGAAATTAGGAGTGTAGTGCATTTCTGACAGATCAACCAGTATTTTTCTGTAATTGCAGGCTCTTTATTAATAAAAAACATGGGCACATGTGCCTGTATTGCAGAGATGTAGAACATATGTTTTTTTGTCCCTGAAATACACTTTAAGAGACAACTGTTGATTGGTTTCTATGGGTAACTGCAATTTTCCCACTTATTATAGAGGTTGTTAGTACAATGTCTATCTGATTTCTGTGCAGAAATGGAAGAATTAAAAAAAAAAATACATTTTGTGACCTCACTTTCTCTTGGGATTCTCACCTGGATCCCCGGGTAAAAACAGAGGAAAAAAAGCCTAAAAGAATTTAAATGAATGCAGCCACCACATCTGAGGATTATTAGGCTGCAATATATAACATTTTTGGTTTTGGGTTAAATACCGATTTATTTCCGGGAGAAGGTCATGCTAACTGTTGCCCAGGATAGATTTCTGCAACACATTTAAAGGATGACCAGACTACCTACAGGCAGCTGTAAATCTTACTGGATATTTTGAGAAAACACTGAGAGCAGGGTGAAACATTTAAGAGCTTTTATTCTTTTGCTGTGATCTCAATAATGAGATTTAAGCCTCGTACACACGATCGGATTTTCCGACAGGAATTGTGTGATGACAGGCTGTTGTCGGAAAATCTGACCGTTTGTATGCTCCATCGGACAATTGTTGTCGGATTTTCCGCCAACAAATGTTGGATAGCATGCTTTAAAATTTTCCGACAACAAATGTGTGTTGTCGGATTATCCGATCGTGTGTGCAGAAGTCCATCAGACAAAACTCTAAAGTACAAACACGCATGCTCAGAAGCAATGCTAACCATAACACAACATTAGCAGAAATTGCCTAAAGGGTGGCGCTAAAGACCTGAAAAACCATGTAGTTTTGTGTTTGTTGGCCAACAATTGTGTGGCGGTTGTATGCAAGACAAATTTCTAAGGCCAATGCCCTTCGGACAAAAGTCCTACGCTTTGTCCGTGGAAAATCTGATTGTGTGTACCAGGCTTTAAGGTGTAGTGTTTATTCAAAATGTGAAGATCCCCATTTCCAAATTAGGACTTTTTTGTGCTGGTAAAGAGAGTAAATCAAAGACAAAAAAAAAGAAGGAAAACATTATTATTGGGGAAGTACAGTGCATTGACATTGTATTTTTGACTAATAATATACTCAAAGTATGGCTACACTTGGTTTGTTTGCTAGATAAATCTGGACCATGTTTGCTTTGCTAGTTATTGTCTCCTCCATATGTCTTCCTCTGCTGTCATGCCGAAAATGAAATGTCAGTTGTGAGGAGCCAGTTCATTAAAGCTTCCAATTTTTTCCATAGTCGTTTGCACTTTTGTTAGGTCCCAGCAGATGTGATGGAAGGTGCCTAGAGCTGTGTATCCACTGTTACAATCTGGATTAACTGTGGTGTAAATGATGTTCAGTTCTACTGGTGCCAAGCAAGTCATGTGTGGCATTCTCATATTGTGCTCTGTGTAAATAAAGATTTGTGAACTTATCAACAATATGCTTTAACTAACTCTCTCTCTTTCCACTGCTATTTATTGTGTTCACTTCACCTTCATATTTTCGTTATGGAAAATATTAACAGATGGTGCTGTCGACATACTGTTGGAAATAACAGAAAATTTATAAATTGCATAGACAGTCATGACATTACTGATGTCTAGCTAGCAATTAACGGGCATAAGGATAGGGGGGTCATTTATTTACCACTAGTTATTATAAGTAGTAAACTCTACTGCAAGAAATGCTACAGACATTATATAAGGAGTAAAGTGTTCCTGCTGAACAGATATAAACAATTTGACTTTAATCTGCAGTAAGTGGCAGCAATATAAGAGCTCATGCACACTGCAGCTCAAAAACGCCTGATTTATAGGCATTTGAGCTTTTTTTCCTTCTGCCTCTAAATGCCCCTCCATGTTAGCCTATGGAGGTTATTTACGAAAGGAAAATCCACTTTGCACTACAAGTGCAAACTACAAGTGCAAAGTGCACTTGAAATTGCACTGAAAGTGCACTTGGAAGTGCAGTCACTGTAGATATGAAGTAGGGATGAGCCGAACACCCCCCCCCATTCGGTTCGCACCAGAACCTTCAAACGGACCGAAAGTTCACGCGAACGTTAGAACCCTATTAAATACAATGGACGCGAACGTTCGAAATCTAAAGTGCTAATTATAACGACTAATATGCATGTTATTGTCCTAAAAATGGTTTGGGGACCCGGGTTCTGCCCCAGGGAACATGTATCAATGCAAAACTAGGTTTTAAAAACGGCCGTTTTTCGGGAGCAGTCATTTTAATGATGCACAAAGTGAAAAAAAAAAGTAAAATATTCCTTTAAATATCGTACCTGGGGGGGGGGGGGGTGTCTAAAGTATGCCTGTGAAGTGCCACGTGTTTCCCGTGTTTAGAACTGTCCCTGCGCAAAATGAAATTTCTAAAGGAAAAAAAGCCATTTAAAACTGCTTGCGGCTTTAATGTAATGGCTGGTCCCAGTAATATGGATGAAAATCTTTGAGAAAAATGGCATAGCTACCCTATCACCCCCCCCCCCTACCCCAGCCCATTGCCAGCCCCTTTGGGTCTTGTATGGATATTAAGGGGAACCCCGCACACAAAATAAAAAAGGCCCTATATACTCTGAACAGCAGTATACAGGCGGTGCAAACAAGACAGGGACTGTAGGTTTGTTCTTAAGTAGAATCTGTTTTTTAATTTTGAACACGTACATTGTTTAAGTGTAGCTCCAGCCAAAAAATATATTTTTAAGCTTTTTGGAAAATATAGGGAAGGGTTATCACCCCTGTAACATTTGTTTTGCTGTCTGTGCCCCTGTTCAGAACACTTTCCGTCCCAATCACAACTGTTTTTGAAAAGTGTTTTTTTTATTAAAACAAGGATTGGTGATAAAGCATCAGTAGAGAGGAGACACCTTTTTCCAATATTAACTCTTAAAGGAGAGAATTTCCCTTCCTAGGGGTAGATTTCCTCTCACTTCCTGTTGTCTCCTTCCGTTTGCAAGTAGGAGTCGTTTGTAAGTTGGATGTTTGAAAGTAGGGGCCTGCCGTATATACTCTGCTGAAATTTGCCTCTTACATGTTGTTGTTGCCACAACACTGTGAGCCCTCACAGTTACTCTTGGTGGGCGCTGGAACGCCCTGCTGTAAACTATTATATCAGGAATTGTATTTACATGCCATTGTTGAACAGTGGTAGGAAAAATTGGGCCTTTGGTGGTGGTGCTGGTGCCACAACACTGTAAGCCCTCACAGTTACTCTTGGTGGGTGCATGAATGGGCCCTGCTGTGAATTATTAGATCAATAATTGTAATTGCATGCCCCTGTTGAAGAAGAAGCACACTACGCCCGCTGTAAGTGCTGCAGATGCCTGTTAGTGTAACACAAAAGAAAAAAAACTACGAGCAATAAGGGCTAGCTTCAGGTGTATAATGTGCAGGAGGCACACTACGCCCGCTGTAAGTGCTGCAGATGCCTGCCTGTGTTACATAACAGGAAAACACAGCAATAAGGCCTAGCTTCAGGTGTATATTTTGCAGGAGGCACACTACGCCTGCTGTAAGTGCTACAGATGCCTGCCTGTGTTACACAACAGGAAAAAACAGCAATAAGGGCTAGCTTCAGGTGTATATTTTGCAGGAAGCACACTACGCCTGTTATAACTGCTGCAGATGCCTGCCTGTGTTACACAACAGGAAAACACAGCAATAAGGGCTAGCTTCTGGTGTATATTTTGCAAGAAGCACACTACGCCCGCTGTAAGTGCTGCAGATGCCTGCCTGCGTTACACAACAGGAAAACACAGCAATAAAGGCTAGCTTCAGGTGTATATTTTGCAGGAAGCACACTACGCCTGCTATAACTGCTGCAGATGCCTGCCTGTGTTACACAACAGAAAAACACAGCAATAAGGGCTAGCTTCAGGTGTATACTGTGCAGGAGGCTTAGCAAAAATATCACTGACACTGTCCCCTGCCTATCCTTCTCTCTCCCTGCACACAAGGTTTAGCAGAATATCACTGACACTGTCCCTGCCTATCCTTCTCTCTCCCTGCACACAAGGTTTAGCAGAATATCACTGACACTGTCCCTGCCTATTCTTCTCTCTCCCTGCACACAAGGTTTAGCAGAATATCACTGACACTGTCCCTGCCTATCCTTCTCTCTCCCTACACACAAGGTAAATGAACAAATATCACTAACACTGTCCCTGCCTATCCTTCTCTCTCCCTGAACCGGAACACACTACACAAGGCCGCCTCGCTGGCGGCCTTTTATAGTGTGGGGCGTGTACTAACCCCCCCCTGAGCTATAATTTGCCACAGGCATCCTGCCTGTGGCCAATTATGGCTCTCCTCGCTGCCGGCGCTGGGATTGGCCAAGCATGCCGGGTCACAGTGCATGCTTGGCCAATCACAGCGCCGGGATTGCACTGCGATGGCGCAGTGTATCGTGGGCCGTTCGCGTCACTCGAATTTGGCGCGAACGGCCCAAAACATTTGATCTTCGTCGAACGATCGAACAGCCGATGTTCGAGTCGAACGTATGTTCGACTCGAACACCGAGCTCATCCCTAATCTGAAGGGGATATGCAAGAAAAATAAAAAACAGCATTTTAGCTTGCACATTATTGGATAATAAAATCAACAGAGCTTCCCCTCATTTCAGATCTACCCCTCAGATCTACAGCCACTGCACTTCCAAGTGCACTTTCAGTGCAATTTCACGTGCACTTTGCACTTTTAGTTTTCTCTTGTAGTGCAAAGTGGAATTGCCTTTCGTAAATAACCCCCTATGTGTCAATGCACACATACGTGTTTTAAGGAGTTTGGAGGCAGCATGTTAACGCTAGGCATGTTTAGCTAGCACTAGAGCATTCTTTCATTTCAATGGCCAGAATAAATGAATATTCTGGCCAATAAAGGGGATGAATGCCCAAGTGTTTGATTCGCCTAAATGCGTTTAGGTGCATTTTGACACTAATTTCTCCAGCCAGGAGACAAGGAGTGCGGAAGAGCCCAGTGTGCATAAAGCATAAAGCCTCGTACACACGGTTGGACTTCCATCTGACTTTTCCGTGGATTTTTGTCTGAACGGAGTAGGCCGGGAACACCCATAGCATACACACCACAGGACTTTTCTGCAAACCTTTCCAAAACTTTTTCCAACATCACGTGGTTTATCTGCTCTTTTCTGCTCTTTACCGCCACCCTTTGGTCAACTTCTGCTATTGTTGGTAGTGTTGAGCGAACCCGAACTGTAAAGTTCTGGTCCGTACCGAACTTTAGCTTTTTCCCGAACCCGAACCCGGACTTTGTGCAAAAGTCCGGGTTCGGGTTCGGCAATCTAATTACGCATTTAGAAATGCTTCAGGGGCCAGCCAATCACCTTTTGATTATCTGGTGTGCCCTTAGAGGCCATGATAGCCATGCCTACTAATGGCATGGCTGTGATTGGTCAGTGCAACATGTGACCCAGCTTCTATATAAGCTAGAGGCACACAGCACACACGTCACTCTGCTTCAGAATAGATAGGGAGAGGATCTTGGCTGCTGCTGTTGCTAATAGGGAGAGATTGTAAAATACATGAGGTAGTCCTGATTCTGCAATCTGAGGGAAAAGATAGAGAGATAGTGTAGTGTAGGGCCAGGTTCCTGTTGGTGCTTTCAGGGAGAGAGAATATTATATAGGAGTCCAGATTCAGAGATTAAAATCAGCAATCTGCATAGGTTTACCTGTTTGTGTTGCAGTGCACAGTCTTTTTACACTGCCATGAGCCCAGTGTCAGAGAAAATCTAACTTTTAGGGGGAAAAAAAAGGCACTTTATTGTGCTCTTTTCCAAAAGACCCATAGGGCAAAAAAAAAAAAAAAATTTGCATTTTATTTTGCTCGTGCAAAAAAAGACTCATTTAGGGCTAAAAATAAATAAAATAAAAAATTTGCACTTTAATGTACGCTTGCAAAAAGAGCCATTCAGGGCCACAAAAAATAGTTTGCAGTGTGTTATACATATGTGGAGGTGTGTGAAATAAACAATTTCTATATAGTTTTCTCCTACTAGGCTATACTAAAAAAACAACATTTTTTTTGAATAGCATTTTCTGCAGTTCTGTAGCTGTGCGATTCAGCGGTTACGTACTGTGGGTGTGTTCTGCTCTTCCAAAAAACGCCGTTTAGGGGCACAAAAAATAGTTTGCAGTGTGTTATACATATTTGGAGGTGTGTGAAATAAACAATTTCTAAATAGTTTTCTTCTACTGTGCTATACTAAAAAAAAAACATTTTTTTTGAATAGCATTTTCTGCAGTTCTGTAGCTGTGCGATTCAGCGGTTACGTACTGTGGGTGTGTTTTGCTCTTCCAAAAAACGCCGTTTAGGGGCACATAAAATAGTTTGCAGTGTGTTATACATATTTGGAGGTGTGTGAAATAAACAATTTCTAAATAGTTTTCTTCTACTGTGCTATACTAAAAAAACAACATTTTTTTTGAATAGCATTTTCTGCAGTTCTGTAGCTGTGCGATTCAGCGGTTACGTACTGTGGGTGTGTTCTGCTCTTCCAAAAAACGCCGTTTAGGGGCACAAAAAATAGTTTGCAGTGTGTTATACATATTTGGAGGTGTGTGAAATAAACAATTTCTAAATAGTTTTCTTCTACTGTGCTATACTAAAAAAAAAACATTTTTTTTGAATAGCATTCTCTGCAGTTCTGTAGCTGTGCGATTCAGCGGTTACGTACTGTGGGTTTGTTCTGCTCTTCCAAAAAACGCAGTTTAGGGGCACAACAAATAGTTTGCAGTGTGTTATACATATTTGGAGGTGTGTGAAATAAACAATTTCTAAATAGTTTTCTTCTACTGTGCTATACTAAAAAAAAAACATTTTTTTTGAATAGCATTTTCTGCAGTTCTGTAGCTGTGCGATTCAGCGGTTACGTACTGTGGGTGTGTTCTGCTCTTCCAAAAAATGCCATTTAGGGGCACAAAAAATAGTTTGCAGTGTGTTATACATATTTGGAGGTGTGTGAAATAAACAATTTCTAAATAGTTTTCTTCTACTGTGCTATACTAAAAAAACAACATTTTTTTTGAATAGCATTTTCTGCAGTTCTGTAGCTGTGCGATTCAGCGGTTACGTACTGTGGGTGTGTTCTGCTCTTCCAAAAAACGCCGTTTAGGGGCACAAAAAATAGTTTGCAGTGTGTTATACATATTTGGAGGTGTGTGAAATAAACAATTTCTATATAGTTTTCTCCTACTGTGCTATACTAAAAAAACAACATTTTTTTTGAATAGCATTTTCTGCAGTTCTGTAGCTGTGCGATTCAGCGGTTACGTACTGTGGGTGTGTTCTGCTCTTCCAAAAAACGCCGTTTAGGGGCACAAAAAATAGTTTGCAGTGTGTTATACATATTTGGAGGTGTGTGAAATAAACAATTTCTAAATAGTTTTCTTCTACTGTGCTATACTAAAAAAACAACATTTTTTTTGAATATCATTTTCTGCAGTTCTGTAGCTGTGTGATTCAGCGGTTACGTACTGTGGGTGTGTTCTGCTCTTCCAAAAAACGCCGTTTAGGGGCACAAAAAAATAGTTTGCAGTGTGTTATACATATTTGGAGGTGTGTGAAATAAACAATTTCTATATAGTTTTCTCCTACTGTGCTATACTAAAAAAACAACATTTTTTTTGAATAGCATTTTCTGCAGTTCTGTAGCTGTGCGATTCAGTGGTTACGTACTGTGGGTGTGTTCTGCTCTTCCAAAAACATCCATTTAGGGCAACATCCTAAATTTGGAAAATATGAGGAGAAGGTCAAAGGGACGTGGTGGCCCCGGTCGTGGTGCTGCTGGTGGAGCTCCTGTTGCAGGGAGAGGACATGGTGGATCTGTGCCAGATACACGCACAAGTGAAACACCTTCCTCAGGTGCGAGTAGGCGGCCGAGCCTGCGGTGGTATTTTGTCGCGCCTAATGAGGCTGTACGAATGTTTAGGCCAGGACAAGTACAGGCGATAGTAGATTGGGTTGCTGACAGTGCTTCGGGTTCCTTCACATTGTCTCCCACCCACTCTTCTGATGAAAGATCAGAGTTGGCACCTGAAACCCATGTCCATCAGTCTTTCACCTCACACCCTTGCAAATCAGCCAAGCAGTCTGAGCCCCAAATCATGCAGCAGTCTCTTCTGCTTTTCAATGACTCTGTTAGCAGGGTTTCCCAGGGCCATCCACCTAGCCCTGCCCCAGAAGTGGAAGAGATTGAGTGCACCGATGCCCAACCACTTATGTTTCATGGTGAGTACATGGGAGGACCATCGCAGTACGTCTCGGATGATGACGAAACACAGGTGCCAACTGCTGCTGCTTTCGCAATTGTGCAGATAGACAAGGAGGGCAGGGGTGAAGACTGGGTGGAAGATGATGTGGAGGACGATGAGGTCCTCGACCCCACATGGAATCAACGTTATGCAGGTGACCAGTGTAGTTTGGAGGAAGAGGCGGTGGTCGCACAGAGCCACCAGCACAGCAGAAGAGGGAACAGGGTGCAAAAGCGGAGCGTCCGTCCCCTAGACAGTATGTCTGCTACTGCCCAACGCAGCAAGGGACCGAGCACACCAAAGCCAGGTCCAAGGAGTTCCCTAGCGTGGCAGTTCTTCACACAATGTGCTGATGACAAGACACGAGTGGTTTGCAGGCTGTGCAATCAGAGGCTGAAGCGAGGCATAAACGTTCTCAACCTGAGCACAACCTGCATGACCAGGCATCTAAGTGCAAAGCACGAGCTGCAGTGGAGTAGACACCTCAAAAACCAAGAAAGGTCTCTGGCTCCTCCTGCTTCCTCTTCTGCTGCAGTCTCGGCCTCTTCATCCACCTCTGTAGTGACAGTGGCACCTGCCACCCCGCAAACAGAGGATCTGCCAGCAACACTACCACCTGTGTCACCAACCATCTCCACAATGTCCCATGGAAGCGTTCAGCTCTCTATCTCCCAAACATTGGAGCGGAAGAGGAAGTACCCCCCTAGCCACCCGCGATCCCTGGCCCTGAATGCCAGCATTTCAAAACTCCTGGCCTTTGAAATGCGGTCATTCCGTATGGTGGAGACGCAGAGTTTTAAAAGCCTGATGGCATTGGCTGTCCCACAGTACGTCGTGCCCAGCCGCCACTATTTTTCCAGGCGAGCCATCCCTTCCCTGCACAACCAAGTGGGGGACAAAATCAGGTGTGCACTGCGCAACGCCATCTGTGGCAAGGTCCACCTAACTACGGATGCGTGGACCAGTAAGCACGGTCAGGGACGTTATATCTCCCTAACAGCACACTGGGTAAATGCAGTGGCGGCTGGGCCTGAGGCAGATAGCAGTTTGGCGCATGTCCTTCCACCACAGAGGATTGCAGGGCGCTTCAGTTTGCCTCCTGTTGCTAACTCCTACTACTCCGCTTCCTCATCCTCTACCGCCTCCTCATCCGGTCAGCGTAACACCTTCACCACCAACTTCAGCACAGCCAGGGGTAAACGACAGCAGGCAGTTTTAAAACTTTCCTGCTTGGGGGAAAAAACCCACACCGCGCAGGAGTTGTGGAGGGACATGGAACAACAGACCAATGAGTGGTTGCTGTCAGTGAGCCTCAAGCCCGGCCTGGTGGTGTGCCATAATGGGCGAAATCTCGTAGCAGCTCTGGGCCTAGCCGGTTTGACGCACATCCCTTGCCTGGCGCATGTGCTGAACTTGGTGGTCCAGAGGTTCCTTAAAAATTACCCCAATATGCCAGAGCTGCTGCAGAAAGTGCGGGCTGTGTGTGCGCACTTTCCGCGTTCTCACCCTGCTGCTGCTCGCCTGTCAGCGCTGCAGCGTAACTTCGGCCTTCCCGCTCACCGCCTCATATGTGACGTGCCCACAAGGTGGAACTCCACCTTGCACATGCTGGCCAGACTGTGCGAGCAGCAGCAGGCGATAGTGGAGTTTCAGCTGCAGCAATCACACGTGAGTCGCTCTGCGGAACAGCACCACTTCACCACCAATAACTGGGCCTCCATGCGAGACCTGTGTGCCTTGTTGCGCTGTTTCGAGTACTCCACCAACATGTCCAGTGCCAATGACGCCGTTCTTAGCGTTACTATCCCAGTTCTATGCCTCCTTGAAAAAACGCTTCGGGCGATGATGGAAGAGGATGTGGCACAGGAGGATGAGGAGGAGGAGGAGGAAGCGGGATCATTTCAAAGGCTTTCAGGGCAGTCTTTCACAAGTGGCTACGAGGGTGGGTTCCTGCACCAACAAACGCCAGGTACACAATTGTCCGGCAGAAAGGGCACAGTTCTGGAGGATGACGAGGTGGAGGAGGAGATGGAGGAGGAGGAGGAGGAGCCATTTTCACAGCAGGGTGGCACCCAGACTAGCTCGTGGCCATCACTGGTGCGTGGCTGGGGGGATACAGAGGACACAGACGATACACCTCCCACAGAGGACAGCTTTTCTTTGCCTCTGGGCAGCCTGGCACACATGAGCGATTACATGCTGCAGTGTTTCCGCAATGACCGCCGTGTTGCCCACATTTTAACTGGTGCTGATTACTGGGTGGCCACCCTGCTGGATCCCCATTACAAGGACAACGTACCGTCCTTAATTCCCTCACTGGAGCGGGATCGTAAGATGCGCGAGTACAAGCGCACACTGGTAGACGCGCTGCTGGTGGCATTCCCACCTGACAGCGGGCGTACGGTGGAAGCACAAGGCGAAGACAGAGGAGCAGGAAGAGGTCGCCAACGCAGCCGGGGCACCGGCAGCACCTCAGAAGGCAGGGTTAGCATGGCTGAAATGTGGAAAAGCTTTGTCAGCACGCCACAACAACCAGCACCACCAGCTGAGATGGAACGTCTTAGCAGGAGGCAGCATTTCACCAACATGGTTGAGCAGTATGTGTCCACAGGCCTACACGTACTGGATGACGGGTCTGCCCCCTTTAACTTCTGGGTCTCCAAATTGGGCACATGGCCTGAGCTTGCCCTTTATGCCTTGGAGGTGCTGGCCTGCCCTGCAGCCAGTGTATTATCTGAACGTGTATTTAGCACGGCAGGGGGCGTTATCACAGACAAGCACAGCCGCCTGTCCAGAGCCAATGTGGACAAGCTCACAATCATTAAAATGAACCAGGCATGGATCCCACAGGACTTGTCCGTACCTTGTGCAGAATAGACATGTATACCAGTGTTGTAACAAAAACTGTCCGGCCATCGGATTGTGTCCGGCCCATACTGCGAAGGTGCAGCGCTTGCGCAGTACAGAGGACAAGGAGATTCACAAAATCTCCGAAGATGAACGGCGCCTGCGCAGTGAGTGCAGGTTCGAGCCCCACCATCCAAGTGGACATACGGTAGCACATAGTAACAGGGCCCCTCACGGGCTCGGTTCGATCACCACGCTTCGGGCACGGCCTCACTTGGCTCGGCTTGAACCACGGATGGTGTGGCCTTCACCTGAACTCACCACGCAGGCGCCGTTCGTCTTGGGAGATTTTCGAAATCCCCTTGTCCTACATACTGAGCAAGCGCAGTACAGGGTGGACACTGTTTGACGGGGGACAGAATTCGACACATCACCGGCCTTACCCAGCCATTGTTGTATTTTTGAACCAGTGTTGGCTACCTCGTCCTCCTCCACCGTCGCTTCCACCTACACAGCCACATCCACCGCCACCTCAACCTCCTACTCCATATGGACCTCGTCCTCCTAGGTCAAGATTATAAGTTTTATTTTATTTTTTTGTAGCGCACAGATCCTTTCCCCCTTACCTGCCTTTATGTTGTTGGCTCCTCGCAGGAGGGAGAAAGGCACACCGCAGTACCAGCCCGTACCCTCCTATATAAAGAGGTTGAGCGGTGTACTTGACGGGCCGTGTCCACAGCCAGAGTCCAAACTCCTCCAGAGGATGATTCTCACCTCTACTGTAAGTAGAGGCAAGTCCTTTAATTTCCAGTAAAGTCAATGTCCACACCAGCTGAAATTACAACTCTTATTCTCTCATGGCAAAATAAACTCTACTCGGATAGAAAAGGTTAGAGCAAAGAAACAGGACAGCTTAAGGTGTGGAGGAGGTCCAGGCACAAACGTAGCACATTCACTTCACTGCTTAGGTTTCTCAAACAGTTTTAGGTGCACGGTCTCTGCCACAGACCTTGAGGTTGGTCTCTGCCACAGACCGGGTGTACAAGGCCCCTGCCACGGACCTGGAGAACTTTGGTCTCTGCCACAGACCAGGGTGTATAAGGCCCCTGCCACGGGCCGGGTGAATAAGGCCTCTGATACAGTCAAGATGACCTTGAGCTTCTCCTTCTACGAACCTAGCCCATATCAAGGGGAAGACATCTCTCCAGGGAGTCAACAGACCCTTCCTTCACCGTGACTCCTGCATCGGTCCATCAGAATGATCCTCCCTTCCCTGGAACATGGTCCCCTACACGAGGCGGCACCCTAAGACTCCTCGACCCTTAGCGGACTCCAGACGAAGGCTCTGGACTCCAGGCTTTACTCCCGCACCTAGGCCTCCATACCCAGGGCAGCAGGAACTCCAGGATAGTACCTCACCCCGGGCTAAAGGTACCCGAGATGGAACAGGAACACATGCACCCAGGCCGAAGGCGCCTGGGCGTGGACCCCACTGGACATCAGCCCCCAGGCCAAAGGTCTGCCCCTTTTATATGCTCTCCCGGCATGCACAGCAGGTTCCCCGCCCCGCTGTACTACTGCCAAGAGGGGACACAAACGGCACAGCACTGTATCGGCGGTTCAACCCTAGCCTACCATGGCAGCGCCACCTGTAGGCCGCAGGGAACTGCACACCAATACTGTCCCCCGTGGACAAAATGGTCCATGAATCCTACAGAATTAGGGTGTTTGAGCCTATTTACCACTCAAACACTTCCCTTAAATTTAGCACCCCGCTACATTTTTATTTCAAAGTATTTTATTTTCCCACTAGCTTATCCATTAAATTGAATAATTTATTCCAGAAAGGGCGTATTCTGGGGCATTCCCACCATATGTGTGGCATCCTGCCGTTGAGTTTCTGAGGTTCTTAATGACTTCCCGTACCTCTTCTGCTGAAAAGGGGGCCTCCAGCATATTGTTTTATTTTTTTATTTTTTTTATGTTATTTTAAGTTATTTCCCTATCCACATTTGTTTGCAGAGCACTTGCCATGCTCTTACCAACATTTTGCTGCCATTTGCAGCCCTCTAGCCCTTTCCATTACTTTTTTGGAGCATTTTTAGTCCTTAGAAGTCCGGGTCCCCATTGACTTCAATGGGGTTCGGGTTCGGGTCCGGGTTCGGGTTAAAGTTCGGTCCCGAACCCGAACTTTTTTCCGAAGTTCGGCCGAACCCGTCGAACCCGAACATCCAGGTGTCCGCTCAACTCTAATTGTTGGTTGATTTTAACATTATTTGTTTCGTCCATCGGACAAAAGTCTGATGGTTTTCTGTACACACGGTCAGACTTTGCTCCATCTGACTTTTGTTGGCCAAAAGTTTGTCCGTTTGCAGACCGAACTTTTGTCCGATGAAAACCAAAAAAGTTTGTCCGATGGAGCGTACACACGGTCGGATTTTTTGGCAAACTTGCTCAAAATGAAGTTTGTTGGCAAAAAGTCCGACCGTGTGTACAGGGCTTTAAAAGTAGAGAATGAGCTGCTGTTTTGGGATTACAGAGTTGTCTGCTTCAAGAGTTAGGAGATGTGAGATGCCAAAGGGGAACATAGAACATAGTTGGGCAGTTTTTCTGAACTGCAGTAGTTCCAGAATTGTTGAAGCAGAGGTCCAGACTTCTTGTAGACAACCGTCTTGGCTCTACCTGTTTTATTTTCAAACAGTTACAAGGCAGGTAGTAAAGAAGATACAGTATATATTTTAACCAGAACTCTAGAAAAGTTTAGAGATTATAAGACAAAGTGTAATTTGCTTTGCTAAGGGCATTGATAAATATATATATATATATATATATTTTTTAATAACGTTCCTTTCGTTTCTTGGTGATTTACATTTGCAGGTAGTATAAGTGACTGCAGCATACTGGTGGCACCAGCTGAAGTGTGGGCATGAATTGCAATTCTTATCAAAGTCAGTGACACACAGGGAGCATCACAGCTACTGTAGATCACTAATAGCAAGCAGAAAGGCTAAATAGGAAGAGCAGTTGGGTCTACATATGAGTTTTTTCAAAATGTCAGATGCATAAAGGATTTTTTTTTAATTTTTTTTACAGTATCATTAAAAAGTGTCACTTCATTTATTTTTCCTCCCTATTTGGACCCCGGACACAGTTTTACTCACATTAACAGCACAAGGCTTTACTCAACTTTTAGCCATTGTGAGGCCCTCTACAATAATGTAGTGGCTCACTTCAAAGTGAGGCTTATATTATTATTATAATTACCTTATTATACATGATTTATATAGCACCAACAGTTTGTCAAGTGCTTTATAAAATAAAGAGAGACAGTTACAATACAATCCAAAGCAAGAGGGTTAGGACGGAGGTATTCATGAGAGCTTACATGCTAAAGGCATACCTGCCAGGTGTCCCGGATCTGTCAGGACAGTTACGCTTTCTGCTCTGATGTCCATTGATGCCTCTATCTCAGGATTTGTCCTGAAATTTCCCACCCTGCAATCTCTACCTCTAGTTCTGCCTCAGCTCTGTCCTTCTTTGCCAGACACTTTCCACATGTTGTCCCTGGCTCTACCTCCGCACATCCTCTGTGAGATTTTCTGACCATGGAGGGGTCTTGGGGGACCACACAGAGTGGAAGCTAATGCATATGGATCTTGCTGACAAAGTGTTAGGAATAGATGCCAAGACACACAGGCAGGGTTGTGGGAATTAGTGGGTGGGGCAGGGGGTGTGGCTGCTTCCTCCTCTAATAGCACAGGTGGCTGCTTCATTCCGGCTTATCTAGCATCTGAAGATGATGAAAGAGCTGCCTGGGAAACCTTTTACCTTTAGCCATATGGTAAGTGACATAATGACTACCCTATCACTACATACTGCACACTGATTGTGCTATCACTACATACTGCACACCGATTGCCCTATCAATACATACTGCTCACTGACTGCCCTATCACTACATACTGCTCACTGACTACCCTATCACTACATACTGCTCACTGACTACCCTATCACTACATACTGCACACTGATTGCCCTATCACTACATACTGCACACTGATTGCCCTAACATTACATACTGCTCACTGACTGCCCCTATCCCTACATGCTGCAGGCTGACTGTCCTATCACTGCACAACTCACACTGAGTGATCACCCTATAATTACATACTGCACACTGACTGCCCTATGACTACATACTGCACACTGACTGCCATATCACTATACAATGCACACTGATCACCCTATCATTTCATACTGCACCCTGACTGCCCTATCACTACATGCTGCACACTGACTGCTCTATCACTACATACTGCACACTGACTGCCCTATTTTAGGAAAGAAAATTAGCATTTGTTGCAGTTTTGGAGCAGTGGACATATTCCATCTCTAAATACAAAAAAATTGGGTTTTATTTTGTTATATTGGTCAGGGAAGACTACCCTATTCTCAAATACTTTACACTGACTGCCCTATCACTGCATACTGCACACAGACTGGCCTATCACTGCATAGTGCATGCTGATCGCCCTATCGCTGCATACTGCACACTGACTGCGCTATCGCTGCATACTGCACACTGACTGCGCTATCGCTGCATACTGCACACTGACTGCGCTATCGCTGCATACTGCACACTGACTGCGCTATTGCTGCATACTGCACACTGACTGCGCTATCGCTGCATACTGCACACTGACTGTGCTATCACTGCATACTGCACACTGACTGTGCTATCACTGCATACTGCACACTGACTGCACTATCACTGCATACCGCACACTGACTGCCCTATTTTAGGCAAGAAAATTAGCATTTGTTGCAGTTTTGGAGCAGTGGACATATTCCATCTCTAAATACAAACAATGTGGGTTTTATTTTGTTATATTGGTCAGGGAAGACTACCCTATTCTCAAATACTTTACACTGACTGCCCCATCACTGCATACTGCACACAGACTGGCTTATCACTGCATAGTGCATGCTGATCGCCCTATCGCTACATACTGCACGCTGACTGCGCTATCACTGCATACTGCACACTGACTGCGCTATCACTGCATACCGCACACTGACTGCCCTATCCTTACATACTTCACTCTGACTTCCCTATCACTGCATACTTCACACTGACTGCCCTATCCTTACATACTTCACTCTGACTTCCCTATCACTGCATACTGCACACGGACTGTCCTATCAGTGGGAAAGAAAAATTTGCCTTTATAACGACTTCAGGTATTGCACAGGGTGCAATTTTGGAGCAGCTGAGTGGGCATATTCCATCTATAAATTAAACAAATAGGATTTCTTTTTGTTAGATTAAGCAGGGAAGTTTTTATTTATTTTTTATTTATTTTTTTACAGTTTAGCACTGTCATGGACCTTTGAATACGGAAGTATTTCTCCTTTGAATCTGTGACAGACCTAGCCGGGACAGAGGCTTTTGGAGGGGGTGTTACTTTGGATTCAGGTCCATGTCCCCCCAAGACACACAGAATCTGGGGACCCTGGATATGCCATATTAGAGTGACTGATTCATACTGTTGGGACGTTCACACATTCACTCTAAGGGTATGCTAATGCAATCACCTCCAGCCATCTGTCTGTCCTCTGTGCTAATTTGACCCTGCTAAATGTGTGATGTTTATACTTATGATAATGTGTATTGTATAGCACTGAGACCGGAGACGGGATGTCTACCCTGACAGGTCATTTCTATGAGTCACCTTGGCGGTCTAAAGGATTTAGTTAATTAGCTCATGTTAATTTATGTTCTGGTTACACCCTCTGTTACTGTATATAAGACTTGATTTTGGTTCTAATAAACTCTCTCTTGGTTGAACTTACATACAGCCTGCCTGGTGTTTGTTCTGACCGACCACAAATGGATTCGAATGGCACATAGCGGTAGTTTGAATCCTGGAGCACCGGATGATCCAATAGAGCAGAGGAGTGTCGGGAGAGTGGAGCCGAGCGAGCAAAGGGGCTCGTTACATTGGTTGGCAGCGGTGGGATTTGCTCCAAAAAAAGTCATAGGGCTCCAGTGAAGGTAGGACAGTAGCTCTACACTGTTCATACTGCTGTTATTTATACACAGATTGAGATTCCATGTTAGGCCATTCTACTGTGTGGGGTATTTTAATTTGAAATTGCTTGTACCTATACTGTGTTAGCTGCCTTCATTACTTTTTCCCAATCCATTTGCTTTTCGGGGCTTTTGCTTTCAATAAAGCCCATTTCAAAAAGATCCAGGTGTGTCAGTGTCTCTCAGATCCAGGTGCAGGATAGGTCATCACTGGAGCAGGGCAGGGTGACCCAAAAAATCCAGAAGCTGCTTTGGGGATAGCACTACTTATTTGTTAATTCAGAGTTCCACCCAAAAATAGAACTTCGGTTTTTAAGCACTCCTCGCCCCCTTACATGTCACATTTGGCATGTAAATTTTTTGGGGGGTGAGTGGGTACCTGGTTTTGACAGGTACTTCCTGTCCCACTTACTCCTTCCATCACTTGGCCGCCTAGGTGACTCCTCCTCTCCCCCTAGGTGGCCACTACCTCTATACAATCTTCTGGGGCACGTCACAGGTTCCAGAAGATTGCCTGGCCACTAGCAGAACACAGTGCGACTCACGCATGCGCAGTGTGCGCCCAGCTGTGAAGCTGCAAGCTGTCAAAGCCGGGCACCCACAGTTGCAATGACGGCGCTGCGAAGAGGTGGGGGAGAGAAGCAAGGCTTCGGGGGGGGGGGGGGGGCGCATCGCTGGACGGTGGGACAGGTAAGTGTCTGTTTATTAAAAGTCTACAGCTACACTTTTTTTAACCCGGCTGACTTAAAAAAGACTGGAACTCCACCTTAAGGTGCACTTCTAGGATATTCAAAATGAATGGGCTAACTTAACGCAAAGCCCCTTTCACTAACACACCTTTAGAGTTGGCATACAATATCCTTTGCATGTAATATTTCGAAAGTGTATTGTAAAACATTTGTTTCAGAAAAGACAATGCGCCAAAGGAAAAGGTCATTGCTCATTTGAAGGACCTAAAATGCAAGAAGTGAATTCTGTTTATGTGGTTTCTGCGTAATTTCTCCAGGCTATATAGCATTTTTCTCATTTATATGCACAGTACACCACAGATGTTTCTCGATTTTGATGATGGGGCTGTTGTCACTTAATCTCACTTTTAGTTCAGAACTTTTACATGACAGCAGAATGATAAATGACAACAGCTTCTATTTTGACCCTAGTGCTGACTTACTAAAATGTCTGAAGTTATTATTTATGTAAATAAAGTTAGGCAACAGAACACACCGACAATATGGTAGGAAATATTGCCTGAGGTTAGCATGATGAGAATTCTCTGTAGAACTGATTGCAATATTATCTTTAACCAATATTTTTATATTAGATGCAACATAAAAGGGGTTGAAAAGAAACTCAAAGTAACAAGGTAAAATTAGTCTGTTAACAATAAATGCTATCCAGTTTAGGTACACGTTCTTCAAATCTAAAGACAGTAAACATGTACAGTCCCAGGGGTGACCCCACAACAAAATCCAACAGAAGATATTATCTACCATTTTACAAGGGAACCTTGCTAATTACAGTAGGTGCAATGTCTATTTTATTGGTATTGAATTTTTGAGCTTATGTCAACCCCCTGTCCAAGGGAGGTGTCTTGTTAGCCAACAAGTGTATTGGATAGTGGTGGACACTGGTTAGTACTAAAGAGTTTGCACATCATAAGACTAAAGTACCTTTTTTCCCAAGGACATAATGGCTTTGATCTTAAATTTTTAAAAAATGTTTTTCCTCCCAATTTTTGAGTTCCTAATGCAAGTCTTGCATAAGGTGTCCACAGGCAACCCCCACCTGTAAGAAAGGTCCAGTGTGTTTTAGTACAAGAAGAGTGCATGCGCATTTTTCTAAGCATAATCATACTTCCTGATGTGGGTTAGCAGGCATTCGCATGCACGCTAAGAAAGGCCCTTGGAGTGGTTTGTCCCGGATGCCAGGGACTGGTGGTGTATCTTAGGCCTTTTGGAAGATGCGAGCAGTGCAAAGAGTTCCTGTTTGAGGTAGAACAGCCTACTGAAAAACCTTGGGCCTTCTGTTTTGAACTGCCTTACTGGCGCCACCACTTTAGAAGAAGGAACCACAGCTTCCACAGTCTCCCCTACGCGCACTGTCGAGGCTTCAGAGGAAGTCGCTGTTGAAAGTGTTCCGGTCGTTGAGGAACCAGAGACGGAGAAACCGGAGGATGTTGCCTCGGTTGTTACTGAGTTATATAGTTACATAGTTACATAGTTACATAGTTAGTCAGGTTGAAAAAAGACACAAGTCCATCCAGTTCAACCATAAAAAAAAAAAATATATCGTACAATCCCATATACCCAATTCTATACCCACAGTTGATCCAGAGGAAGGCAAAAAAAACCAGCAGAGCATGATCCAATTTGCTACAGCAGGGGAAAAAATTCCTTCCTGATCCCCCGAGAGGCAATCGGATATTCCCCGGATCAACTTTATCTATAAACGTCAGTACCCAGTTATATTATGTACATTTAAGAAAGAATCCAGGCCATTCTTAAAGCAATCTACTGAGCTGGCCAGAACCACCTCTGCAGGGAGTCTATTCCACATTTTCACAGCTCTTACTGTGAAAAAACCTTTCCGTATTTGGAGGTGAAATCTCTTTTCCTCTAGACGCAAAGAGTGCCCCCTTGTCCTCTGTGTTGACCGTAAAGTGAATAACTGAACACCAAGTTCACTATATGGACCCCTTATATATTTGTACATGTTGATCATATCCCCCCTTAATCTCCTCTTCTCAAGAGTGAATAAATTCAGTTCCTCTAATCTTTCCTCATAGCTGAGCTCCTCCATCCCTCTTATCAGTTTGGTTGCCCTTCTCTGCACTTTCTCCAGTTCCCCAATATCCTTTTTGAGAACTGGGGCCCAAAACTGAACTGCATATTCCAGATGAGGTCTTACTAATGATTTGAACAGGGGCAAAATGATATCTCTCTCTCTGGAGACCATACCTCTCTTAATACAAGAAAGGACTTTGCTCGCTTTGGAAACCGCAGCTTGGCATTGCATGGCATACCCAGGAAGGTACTATATACCTTGCCAATCAAGTAGGTGCAAGTTAATAAAGTTATTTAGCTAATTCTTTTTTTTTTAGCTAGAAATCTGCTCGGGCCCCCCTGCTGGCTGGGCCCAGTACAACAGTGCTGGTTGTACTACCCTATCAGCGGCCCTGATAAGGTGGCATCAATGTCATGGCACATGTAGGGTCATTATAAAATAGGTTCTTCCTTATTTATGCAGTAATGGTTTAATCACATTTTTTTGGCACATCTAGCTAAATGTTGATTATTTTAGCTAAGGATATATAGTGGAACCCTGAGTAGGATTATTGCTTTTGTATGAACTATAAATATTTTATTTAGTTCTGGTATTAAGCACCCATGGTTATTCCACTGATTGTTGATCACATGTAAATTCATTGGGTGCTAATTTCTTAGAAATCATTTTTAGTTAATAGTTCTAATTCCTTCCCAATTCTTTAATTTTCCACTTCGGTGACCAATTACTGACGCTGCTAATGGTAATAATAGTCTTATTTCATAATATATGTACGTAGAGGACATTTCTAAGGAGGTTTTTTACCTCTTCTACTGGCTAAAAATGTGGTATGCTGTTCTGATTACATATTAAAAAGTGCTATATATTGCAGCTGTGCAGCCCATTCTTTTCTTTAGGAGCTATAGATGTTGGATATTAATTACAATTGCAGATAACTGGGCTAGCACCCTTGAGTGGTGCAGCCTGTAATGACTGGAAGCAGTAAAAAGCTGAAAGCTTTTCACCACTAAAAAAATAATGTTTTTTTTTTATCTTTGTATCCCTTTACAGAGATCCCCTGTTACTTCCTATTGTTGTCATTGGAACAGAACACGTGGAAAAATCTTCCAATAAGAATACAGACAGCAGTAAAAACCTGAAAGAAACTCTTCTTCCACCCTCTTCAAAAAGGGTAAAAAAGGTCAAAATAAATAAAATATATATTGCCAAAAGTATTGAGACGCCTGCCTTTACAAGTACATGAACTTTAATGGCATCCCAGTCTTAGTCCATAGGGTTCAATATTGAGTTGGCCCACCCTTTGCAGCTATAACAGCTTAAAATCTTCTGGGAAGGCTGTCCACAAAGTTAAGGAGTGTGTCTATGGGAATGTTTAACCATTCTTCCAGAAGCGCATTTGTGAGGTCAGGCACTGATGTTGGAGGAGAAGGCCTGGCTTGCAGTCTCCGCTGAAATTCATCCCAAAGGTGTTCTATCGGGTTGAGGTCAGGACTGTGCAGGCCAGTCAATGTCCTCCACCCCAACCCAAATCTTTCTGGGCCTTGCTTTGTGCACTTGTCCAAATCCTTTAATGGA